>JAODTR010004875.1:0-11756 GCA_025399935.1 Amblyopsis rosae | reverse complement strand
CATAGAAGTAAACTGTTTACTTCTATGGCTCTGGTTTCATTCATTGCTTAGATCGCAATCAACTGAAAGGTGCACAGACTCCACCTACTGTACCGGAGTGGAAGGCCGGTGTTGAACTTGGCCTAGTCATCACTGTACGTAATTTATTTTTAGCTACCCACACCCCGGTAGTGCTTTGCGGCCCGGCACCGGTCCGGGGCCCGGTCGTTGGGAAACCCTGCCCTACAGTACAGTGTGTCCCGGCCATATCGGGACAGATTCTCCAGTTAATTTAAGCGCTTACTCATTGTAGCAAACATTTCTGTCAAGGGTCACTGGCTGGTAGGCTAAAGGCAGCAGTGTGATTGTCTCTGAATAAAGGAGTCTGTCTGAGGAGAACTAATAGTGATAGTGCACACAATATTTTTGACAGGCGGCAATACAAACACTTTGACCACAGCTGGAACATACAGTATCGGAGGAGTCGGGAGTCTAAGCTTTTTTCCCCTTACTGTCTTCCCAAGATCTCTGAATTGGGCATGCTGCACAAAATATACAGTATAGCACTGTGGTGATTGTTGCAGAGGGCTAGATGATCATAAGGGTGTATGGGGAAATGGAAGAGTAGGGTGGTCACTGGTCATGTCTCATTTTAACCCCGTTAGCCTAGTAAGATACTGTACAGAGGTGTTCCTCAATTAGGCTAGTATTTGAGGTAGCCTACTGCAGAGAGAAATGAAAAAATGTTTGGCTTTATAATTTTTACAGCTTATCAGACGTTCGGACGTTCAGTTGCTTATGTGTATATTGTATATTAATAGCATTTCAACCGCCGATTTTCTTTATAATACATTTTTTCTTATCAATTTTGTTATATTGGCAACATTGTTTAGTCTGGGGAAAAGGGCAAAGACAATTTAGATTTCCCATTAAGAGGTCTTAACCTGCTATCTTGTGGGACAATTTGGCGGTTCAATTCGTCTTTTGCCCTGATACCCAGGTCGCACGACTGACGTGCACATCAGAGGAGCGCTATTTAACTGAGGACACTTTTTGCATTTGTTGGCCTTGAGCCACTGCCCCTAAATCATGCTAACATGTGGTCATATGGACCACACACTGATAATGTCCTATCGCTTGTTAGAAAGCAATAAAGCTGATGTGAGAGACACTGGTGCCGTACACAGCCATGCAAGTCAGTCATGTAGAGATAGCGGGTTGCTGTCCTCAGTGAAGGGAAAGGGGGCCCTGATTGATGTGAAGGTGAACTGAATGGCCAAGCATGGTTAACACTAGCAAGCGTTGAGAAAGAGGGAAACTCATGTCACAGAAAACATAAGTTACGTTTGAAGCTCTTCCAGACAATGTCTTGGAATAAATCCCTAATGCAAATAAGCATCCACTTTACAGGCAGTAGGGTTTCAAGAGCATGTGTGACCAGCGTCTGCTCAATCATTCCTTGTAATGTTGAGTGTATGAAAGCCATGCTTGTTTTTTTTTTTTTTTCTTCTCAACAGGAGATATTTTTGCTCTCAATTAAACATTCTGGAAATAACGCAAAGTTCAAGGGCACATTTACAAATGTCTCAGACAATGTTGCTCATGTAAACACCCAGAAACCACAACGATCGACTGTTCTGAATCTTGTTTCGAATGGTCTCAGAAGTGTGGCGTACAAACACCGTTCACCCAGGATTAGGACGCTAACTACGCTAAACAATATCTTATCCTGTGTGCGGAGAGGCCACGCCATTATACCTTTTTGACATGTGTGCTGACAGAGGAGACCTGCATAGTGAACCATTCTGGGGGGGATAGGCAGCTCTGTGGAACCTTTTTCAGGAGTCTCTTTCCTTCCGGTGTCTCTCTGCTAATACCTCACCATTCTGGCTGCCTCTGAGACTCTGCACCACAGGGGGCGGGGGGGTTCTTCAAGAAAGCATAGTTGGAATGCCAGCCTTCAGAGCTTTGCATCAAGATGGAGAGGGGAGGTGGGGATGACTGCAATTGTGTGTGTGTGTGTTGGGAGGGGTATTAAGAGAAAAAGGTTGTCTGTCTTTTCTCAATGTGACAGACAGCTCTGAGAAGAAAAAAACAAATTCTTGACTCACACTAGGCATGTCATTGATATGCTAAGAAGAGAAATATCCAAGGGTAAACATGGCTGTTGGCTAAAGAGAGATTTGGGAATGTTTTTATGAGCTCGCCCCTGGAGTGTGGGCCAGTTGTGTTCTAGGTTTTAATACATTTCCTTAATCTGCATACAGTGGGTTTGATTATACGGTCGTAGTAGTAATGACATGACTTTAATCATCATATCGTGCATTATTCACTATACAACATGCTGCAGAATGATCAGGACTTTAAATGACGTGCCTTGCATAATCTTTGTCTGTAGAATGTGGCTTTCTTTATGTGACCATGAGCTGCCTTGTCAGAGGTAGAGTGCGAACACAGGACCCCCCCACACACACTCACCCAAACAGAAGTGTGTGTGTGCGTGCGTGCGCGTGCGTGTTAGCCTGGAGCTTTTGAAATGCTGTCTCTTTGTGGTATGCAGTCATGGGAAAAGACCCTTCAAAGGTGGAACAGCAGGGAATTGCATGGTGTGAGCGCATAAAGTCTGTGAAGCCAAAGGTCTCTAGCCTTTTAATAGCTGCATGTAATCTCCTAATCCTCGGTGTGGTCTGCCGGTGGTCTGTTGATGGAGGTGGACCACGGGAAGTCTGTGGGGTGGAAAGGGGGTCCTGGCCCCCCATTGAACCAACCCTGTTGCTAAAATATGGACACATGTTAAAGGTTAAGTGGACCCACTTTCTATAGCCCCCTAAAGGGTTGCACAATATATGATTGGAGTATCTTTTTTAGTTGATGCCATTTTGAGTGTGTAAAGAATGTGGCATCATTTTGAAAAATATATGTCAATGGGTCATGCAGTTATTGATTATTAGGTTGGCATTTGTTCTTATGAGTTTCCGTAAGGCAAGTGCATGCATTCAAAACGTCAAGGGACTTCTTTGTGTTCTCTTTTGATGGCCCAAGCAGCTATTTATGGGTGAGTATAACAGGAATGTCCAGCTGTGGTCTGACTTAATAGGACACATTGGGAGGTTTTATTGACATTAGTTAGCCACTCTATTTAGCCTCCGTTGCCATGAATTCCTTTTAATTTGATTAGTTTGCAGAATCAGTTGTTACATGTTTTAGTGATTTCACACTTTCTATGTGACTGTATACTCCCCTTGGTTCTCTCAAATGTTTTGAAGCATTAATAATGCACTGCTCCCATGATTTTCAACGCATGAATAAGCATAACCACAGGATAAGGAATGTTGCCAAGTCACTGTACTACATTGTATACAGTATACATACACTATAGGTGTTTATTAATTACTGCAGTCCCTTCACCATAAGAAGTGACTGGGATGTTGGGTTTCCATGATGCTAATGAAGTGAAAACGTGAAGAAGCCTCTTCCCTAATCAGAATCATAATGTAATTGTCACTCAATGACAATATGAGGGGTGGGGAGATATGTTAGCAAACCCGAGAGAGCATCGCACTACTGCCACACAAGCCCCTTCCATGTTTTCTCCCACACTCCCAATACCATTCCTGGTTTAATAGTCTTACCCAACCCCCCTAATATCCACACCCCGCATCACATGGACACACACACACACTCTACAAGCCGCCTCCTCTGTGAAATGTGAAAAGCTAGCATTATGATTTATTGTTCCATAAATGCTTCATGTGACAGCGCCATGAGGAGACCAGCTCTAGTGTTTGCTAGTGGCCACAGGGACAATGATGAGCTTTTCACACTCAAACATTGCCACCATAAAAACCAGCAGTCATCCTAGTGAAAACAGAACAGTCCTTTCATGCATGTAATATTTATATTATAATATATCTTTAAGATACCTTGTTAATAATCTTGACCATATGGAGGAGCTTTTAAGCAAACATATTTCCATAGCTGCAGCATTCAATCTGTCTAAATGTCCTCTTCTAACTCCCTCTCTACACTGACAATACCACCTGCTGAAACCTAATTTACTGGCATCCCGGTATTTCTAGAAGCTCCTTGGTGTCTTGAGGGCATTCATGTTTTAGCCTGGTTGTCAATAACCCTTGAGCTCTTGCAAGGTAGAAGCCAACGGGAATCAGGATTCAGTTACTCTCTCAGTGAATGAGCTGTATACATGGGGAGGGTTTGGGCCATTGTGTGCATTTTGTCACTCACAAGGATAATGTCCATACATGGCATCTAAACTAACCCAGACCAATTATAAGCTTACAGTATGACTCGAGGGGGCTTGTCCTAACCTTTGACCTCTGTGTGCTCATTGTGGGCTGAGGCCCTATAGTTTGAGGGTTGTGAATGATGAGGTCTTTATGATGGTAGCGGCCCCTATGGTCAAGAAGTGGGGTCAGAATGAGAAAGACGAACATCCTAGAAAACACTAATTGTAACGTCAAATAGAAGAAATATCACCATATCTCCAACTCAGTTTATACATACGATACAGCCAGCATCATACGGCTAACACGTTTCTGGCATTGGGCAAAAACAAAAGTACTCTCCTCATCAAAACCTCCCCAGGTTCTCAGCACTGGAAAGAGCTGTGCTTGACATCTGATGAAGATGGATGAAGATTGTTGCTATGGAGGAGCGGAGGACTCGGGTCCTGTGGAGACACTCTTGGCAGGCTACAGGCAGTACGCCATATTGTCTTGTTGTAATGTTCATGTTTTTTTTTCTGAATAGAATTATCAGGAAAGTGTGGCTGTTGTGGTTGTTGCATAAGAAACACATGTCTTAAAACACTCGAAATCCATTTGTTAGTATAGTTTTACAGTTACATTTTACTTAATTAATACACATATGTACAGTACGCATGCATGTACTGTATGTATGCATAATTCTTTATTACTAAAAATATATATTTTATGATAACTGAGCTGCTATTATTATGATTATATCTCACCTACAGTAACCACCAGAATAATCTGTTACTAACAGCACACGTGCATCATACAACATTCCATATTATTTAGTATAAACCATCATTGATCATCCAGAGACCATCATGATCTTGCGAGGCTAATAGTCCGTCTATAAATGTGACTGATGTTGGGGTGGTCAATGTTGCTTTACACTGTATACAATTCTCACATTTTCATTAAGTGGCCACCTCTCCATGACTGGATGGTGAATGGCTCTTGACAATGAAGCAACTGTATGCATAGTATTTGGCTAGTCATTGTCATGTCCCATTCAAATGTTAAAATGTCCTCCTACTAAATACAAAACTAACATTTCACATAAATACTGCTATGAATACTGCTATGATCATGCAACCTGTTGGTCTACCCATCATCTACTGGTGTGACAGCAGCTGGTATTGTCATGACAACCACACCCAGCTTTATTAGTCCCACCAGCGGTTGCTTTTTGTCCTGCTCCTAAAGAGGGCAAAGAGAGTGTGAGACCGCTAAAGTGTCTGATCCCTCTTTCATACGGGCTGTTATCACGCACATATGTACCTGCCAAGTGCAGTGATAATTGCCAGTAGTGTGCATACAGTTTACTGTGCATTTGCCAGAGTCTTCTAAAGCCAGTATATGAATCACTGTCACATTACAGTTACGTATCAGTTCTCTGAATATGAAACGTCTTGTGTCCTTTGGTGGTAACTTAAAACTTTCATAAAGCCAATGAGCACACTGTTGGCATGGGCCTACTCACTGCACTACCTTATCATCCACATGCCTCAACAATGTTATCAAAGTGATAAGAACCATGTGTTTGCCCATGTGAAATGGAAGGGTATTTACATACTGTAGAAATCCTAAAAATGAATTGCAGCAATGCCATTAAGTCACTGCCTGGCTGGGTAGCCCAACTACCTCTGCAGTGTACATGTTCGGCGGTGATGTGCTGAGAGCTGTGAAGAACCAGTGGTTTCTTTGCTTTATGGTCAGGAAGCCAAGCCAAATAATTTACTACTACAGTGTTGCCCTGTGAGTCTTTGAATGAATTGCAGTGGCGGTCTAGCAACCCAATGGAAGATCATACTTTGAATCTGGCTCAAGTAGGCTGTACATCTACTGGAAAGCTTTGGATTCACCTATGTTTTAAAATGTGGAACACAGTGGAAGTTACAGCATAGCTCATCATATTCGATCCCCCCCCCCCCACCACACACACACACACACAATTGAGGATGCCATAGAATAACTTGGCTTTCAGGAGTGTGAGAAACATAAGTATGGTAACCCCAGCAGCTGGTCAGTATCTTCTGAACAACATCTGAATCTAATCTGTGGTGTCTGTCTGTCTCTCTTGTCAGTGTCTCTGTCTGTCTGTCTGTCTGTGTCAGGGCCCCAGTCTTCACTAACCAGTGCTGTCTCTGTGTCAGAGCCCCAGGACTGTCTTCACCAGGTGGTTCATGAGCACCTGGGGGATGTTCTCCGTGTCCTCAAGGCCATCGTCCACAAGCACCAGAGCCTGAACTCAATGGACATACTGAGTGCAGCAGGAACTGTCATCGCCAGGGTCAAAGGTGAGATGAGGTCACCAGCATGCTGTGCTTCCACTAGTGTTGGGCTTATGTTCACCCTCTCACTTCAGGAGAACTTGACATGCTGCCTTTGGGTTGGAACATGCTGTATTTAGTGAAGGCAAGTGTAACAGGCACGTTCAACCTGTTGAACGCCATACTGCATCTTAATGAAGCTGGCCACAGCATTTTTAGACAATGTGTTTCCACAAGATACACGTATAATGTGTAGATCGAGCTGTGGGGGGTTTATTTCTTGTTAATGTGTTTGAGGAAAAAAATATCTATGGGCCCGATCACACCGAGACGCGTCGCTTGCAAAACTATTGTTTTTCTATGGTATTCTTTTTTACGGCACCGCAACGCGGTTTTTTTTTTTTTCACGGTTTTTCGACGCGCATAAAAGTTGCTTTTCGGAGTCGCGCTGTTCACCACAGCGTGTGACTTTTTGAAGAAATTGTACTTCTGAGAGTAGTTTGAATGCAACATACTTTACTTTTACTCAAGTGTATTTGTGAATATTTTCTTTTACTTTTACTTTGCTACATTTGGCTATATATCAATCGTTACTGGCTATATAAATCCGACCATTTATTACGTAAACAATGCAACCGATCTCGCAAGTTGCAACTGTTCATCCGGTATTCATAGTAGATCACTGACTGCCACTGCCAAAAAGAGCGTTTCACAGCGAGTGTCAAGCAGCGTAACCATAGAAACTCACTACAACTAAACTTTCACTCATGTGCCCAGCAACGTCTTCCTGCCTGCCACACACACACTTCTAACTGCCTGAGCACAGCGCAAGAGGAGAGGGAGAGATCCCAGCGCTGTTGACACAAGAACTGTGGACTGCTCTGGATTACTCTGAGCAGCTATTATATTTCTCGCCATTTCCTTTGTGGTCTGAATAAGTTGCTAAATTTGTTGCTAGTTACTTTTTAGAAATAAAGTCACAGAGGGTCTCAAACGTTGCTAAACCAAGTGAGAAATTTACTCAGTTGACAACACTGTATTCGTGCTAATCTGTTGTGACGTAGGTGCAAACACTAAAGAGTAGTACAGCGTTACCATTGTGGATATTTAGGTTCATGCGCTGCTTATTAAAAATAAAGATGAAAAAAAATTACTCTGTACTTGAGTAGTGATTTTTCACTAGATACTTATTTACTCGTCATTTTTTGGATGACTACTTTTACGTGAGTCATTATTATTTTACAGTAACAGTACTTTTACATGAGTACAGGTATTGGCTACTCTACCCACCTCTGCTAACGAATTACTAGCGTTTTTATTGGCCATTGCGTGCAACTAGTTTCACAAAGTTGAAAGTGCTGTAGTCTCAGCCTCTTCCATCCATTAGCACTACGTCACACAAGCAACTCTGTGCTGAACGTCTGATACATATACACTCATAAATTTGATGACTTTCCGGAAGTGAGGAAGTTGATTTTCATTGGCTGTTATCATTGTCACTCACAAAATCTCTCTGTATTTCCTGTGCAACGCTAGTGCATTTACTAATTTCAGTTGTTAAATGTATTTTAAGCAGTAACCGTCGCCTACGTATCTAACAGATATACAATATCTGAAAACAGCCAGAGTCATGTTGGTAAGTTTCTCAACAATTTCCTCTGTATAAGTTTAGGTAACTCAACGACATTGTCATTGAGTTAAGTAATATGTAGATGTGCATGTCAATCAAAATACCACTCCTGCCAAGTAGGCAGATCTTGAAGCAGTTAACCAGCGCTGTCCCAGACTTTACGTAAGCAAAGGCAGGCTCTGCAAGACTAAGGACCATTTACGCTTCTGTGTCGAGCTTACGCCATGCCTATGCCAGCTGCCTACGGTGTAAGTTACGCCGTCATGGTAATTGTATACTTTTGCGCTGCTCTGTTAGCCAGCCTGTGCATGTACAGGACATTGTTATAAAGATCTTTAAATCCAAAGAACTCCAGCATATGGGCTTGCATCCACAAGACTGTCGTCAAATGGACGGATGGGCGTGTAGTTACATTGTTGAGAGGTGCTGGTCATGCGACGGCGTAGTGTACGGCGTAGCGTGCCTGGCTACAGGGACCCTATGCTGTAAGGTCCCCGTAGGTGCGTTACAACTTAAATGCTACATCTGTTGCGACTGAGTTTCAGACAAGACACCATGCATATCAATTGCAACTTAATTTCAAACTAAAGTTGCGTGAAAGTTTCGTAGTGTAAAGCCACCCATAATAGATCTGCTTTCACTAGGTCGCCACATTATTTCTCACAGACTCTCATTTTCCCAAACTTTCATGTCCAGCTGAGTGATTTATATATGGCTAGGGTTTCTCTCTGATATACAAGAAACAGCATATGTTCAATGCCCCCTCACTACGGCAGACGAACATAATATTCCAGTTCTACATACAAAGTGTGTGTGTGCGTGTGTGTGGTCTTTTGTGCTTTGTCTTCTAGTCCAGCAGGAACTAGTTTAAGGAAATTCATATTTCTCCCTCTCTCTGAGGTTTTGATCAGGCAATGCGTTCAAGCCAATTCCGCCTTGGCCACTGAGTAAACACAGCCCTCTGCCACTATGTGTTTACCTGGTTGCATTTGCATTTGAACGATAAGCGTTGGTGTCTGCAGAGTTGATGCTTTGCACTACGTGGTGCAATGCCTGTAGTCTGTAATTTGTGATGTATGAATGTTAGTTCTTAGAATTCCATTTTGAGGTGTGTAGACATATTCCAAATGTCTCATGCGTATGTATCTGTGTATGATGTGTTGCATTGTCATTGTGTTTACACTTGAGCATGCTATTTCTTGACAGTGCATGTTGTTTGTCTTCAAACCTGTTTTGTTTGGACAAGGTATTTTCATATAGTGTATGCTGCACCTGCATCATACCTAAGAGATTTAGATGGAATTAATCTTGAACATTTAGACTATGTAGCTTCCATAGCTTAACATTAAGTCCTTCTGGTATGTACTGTACATACAACAGTAGTGTATTCAGTAGTTACTAATGTTTGCAGAGTCAGTTTAGTTAGATGTTAAATCATGGTAAAATTCGACGTAATGACGTAATATTGGTATAATATAGGTAAGGACGTGTTAAAAGTTTTATACAATTTGGTATTTGTGCACATGTGCATTTCCCATAGTTGTGCCAGGAGTTGTGGCATCTTTACCCTGGCCAATAAAACACACGCACACACCTGTTAAGTTTGTGTATATGCTATTACTGTATGTTTATATTTGTGTGAATGGCTGTAAGCTATATCTTGCTATATTATGATAACTGTAGAGCTGGCCAGTTAAGGGTTTATTTGTAATTAATTAATTAGTTGTCATAACTAAAATAGGCAGGTCACAAGTCTTATTTTGTTTTGTTTGAAATGTTTGCGAACGCTAACACTTGGCCAGCCACTAGGTGGCCAATGCTCACTTCTGGACTGTGATGACAGCCGTATTGCTGTACACAGCATAATGTGTATAATTTGTGTACATCATACATATTTACCAAATATTCATAATTTAAATACCAAGAATTCCTCATATCTCAACTACTCAGCCTATACAAATGTAATATGATCTTTACATTGTGGCATTTTGTGGCGTTTTAAGTTAGTTTGATTGACTGATAGGCTAAGTATGATACCACATTCGGTAGTGTTGTAACCAGCATTAATTGCTTAGATACAGTTTTGTTGGTCATATCAACACATTATATGTATGTTGATTATTTTGTATTTATTTATGTTTTGCCACTGATGTCCATTTGAAGCATGCGTTGGTTTTCCAATTAAACAATGCAATTTTTGCTAGATGATTTAACTTCCGTGTTGGGGCCTGAGCGAGTAGTGTCATTGTATTCCAGTGAGCCTCAGGATGTCCTGTTGTAGTGGTTGGGGGGCTAGAGGGCTAAGGGGACTAAGGGATAGATCTACCATTCTGAGCAGCCAATAGTTGCTCCAGGACTCCTAAAAGCTCCCAGGGCTTGATGACCATTGAACCTCATTCTATTGGATGCTTGCCTGCCATCGCCTGCTCTTCCCACAGCTCAAATATTATGGATTAATCTTGGAGTTGGAGTTATTTCTTCATTTCGCAAAGTTTCTTTTTTATAGGAGTGTGCCTTTTCTGCCTTCTGACTTAAGAATGTTATTTTATGTAGTTCCTTTTAATTAACTTGGACACTTGTGGTATATTCCGAGAGTTCTGTATACTGTAACATTTTGAGGTACAGTATCATTTGTAATTCCATATATGGCATTTCTGGACATTTGAACAGGCTTGATGTAAATATTTAGTCTAGTTTTGGGTAAGTATCCCTAGTAGTTTGTGTGTGTGTGTGTGTGTGTGTGTGTGTGCGCGCGCGCATGCACCTGCTCTTGTTTTTATGTTGACCATAACATTTTTGACAGACAAGTTACACTGGAGACAATTAAATTAAATGGATCAAAAACAATATCAGACTAGTTGGAATGCTTCAAATGTCGAGGATTTTCTATTTTTTATGTCTTTTGAAATCTCCATTGTTTGTAAAAGAGGAAGCAGCCGGGACATCATGGAAGCAGGAAAGTGCTCTGTGACGTCATTGGGGTGTTACGTGGTGATTTCTTAGCCTCTGTCTTAGCTGCTTGTTTTCTCTCTGCACAGACTAGAGGGGAAGTTTATTTTGAAGACTGATTACAGACATATTTACATTAGTGTGTTTTCTGTTACGCTTTCACCATGTTTACACAAGCTGATCCCTGTCAGATTAGACAAATATGTAAACTTAGATCAATAGATATGATGATGTGTATAATGTAAACTCAGCAAAAAAAGGAACGTCCTCTGACTTTCAACTGTTTTTACTTTAAACTTAATGTATGTAAATATTTGTATGAACACTTAAAGAGTCAACATGATAAGACATAAACTAAAAATATTTCACATGTTCACCCTGAATGAAGCGAGGCTCAAAATCAAAAGTCCCAGTCAGTATCTGGTGTGGCCACCAGCTGCATGAAGTACTGCAGTGCATCTCCTCCTCATGGACTTCACCAGATTTGTCAGTTCTTGCTGTGAGATGTCACCCCACTCTTCCACCAAGATACTTGCAAGGTCCCGGACATTTCTGGGGGGAATGGCCCTAGCCCTCACCTTCCGATCCAACAGGTCCCAGACGTGCTCAATGGGATTGAGATCCGGGCTCTTCGCTGGCCATGGCAGAACACTGACA
>JAODTR010004874.1:0-11757 GCA_025399935.1 Amblyopsis rosae | reverse complement strand
CTTGTCTTTCTAATTTTGTTTATAGACTGATCTACTGGGGTCTATTCAAATTATTTTATTAGTATGAAGAGTTGTAAAGGAAAGTTTAAATTATAATTCTATTGGGTATTATATTATTTTTGTGTCAAATATAAGGAAAGGAAAATACATTTGGATAAAACTGATTAAAACATAAGCTCAAAATTTAAATATTAATACTGCTCTTGTTGAGTGCAGTCGGGGGAAAAAAGACCCACGAATTAAAGATAAATAATGTTTATTGTACCGTGTCCGGTCCTTTACTATCATCTGGCCACATATATATATGTATATAATGTAAATCAGTTTCCTTTTACTGTAAACCACACTACATTTTTGGCTTGAGGGTCAAATGTGTGCATTTTGTAAGGCAGCTATATAAAAGTGAATGAATATAATCTAACCTATGTGGATGATAAGTGAAATGCTTATCAGCTGTTTCAATATATATTTTGAGCTGCTGTTGTTGCAGAAGTAAAGGCTTCATATACAATATACAGTTTTGAACATTAAGTCTTCATTTCTGACGTGTGCAAGCATTTGTAAAAAAGACAAGAAATAAAGAAAGATCCATCATTTTGGTATTAGGTATACTTGTTTGTAAAGAAAATATTAGCATTTTAGAAATGCATTAATTGACTGCATATTGTGTGGAAACAACATTAATTGTGTATATGGTCATGAACTGATGGATGTTGAACCAATTGTGTTTAGAGTTTGGAAAATGTTATTACAGATTGGACAAATGGATGTTACTGTAAACTGTAAAATGTTCTTATGTACGTTAACCATGGTTCATCAGGTTATATTATTTGGTTACATTAAAAAAAGTTGCTTTATGGTTTGATGTAGTCAGCCCCCACAAAGGATCAGCTTAACACAGCTGACAATTGAGAGTTCCCAGACATTCGCAGATATTCAAAGTGCAGGAAACCTAGTTTCACAAGGCTAACAATTAACAGAGTGATCGGAAGATTAACCACAAGCATCCAGATATTATTAAATCATGTGGTTGTTTTGGCGCATAATCATACTATTGGCAAAGAGCACCATCTGTTTCAAAATTAATACATTTTCAGACAGTGTGTTAGAGGGAAGCCGGCAGACAGACAAACAGACATACTGTATATGAATAGGCCTATGTACTGACTGCAGTATGTGGTAAAACATATTCCGACCATTTAGCATATGAAGCCACTGTAGCAATGTGAACATAACAGTTTGATGGGAACTGTAGCCTCTGACTTACTTCTTCACCGTGTATTTGTGTGTGTGTGTGTGTGTGGAGGTATTTGTGTCCCTTCAGTGGGATTTAAGGTCCAGACCCCACAGAGAGATATTGGGAAATCATAGCAGACCTCAGCAAAGCAGCCCTTTTGTTTCATTGTACAGTGTGTGTATTTGTCTAAAGAAGACGTGAGAGACATTTCTGAACCAGTGAACAAACCAGAAGGCATTGGCAGGGGGCTAGAGATGACCTCTTACTCATCAGGCTGGGAGGAGTTGTTTTAAGAGCAGAGGTCAGCCATGCACAGTCCACACTCCTCTTGGAAAAGCCTATACTAATGTTGATGGGTGTCAGAACCTTCATTAATTATAGGCTAATCACTTATTTTCCAATATAATGATGTGTAATGGAGTAATACATTGTTGTTTTTTTGTTTTTAGTGCATTTGGAATTAAGGGCTCCAAAATATTACTTTATGTTTCAATATTAAGAAATAAAACATCTATCTGTTTTACTTATTCGTTTTGCTTTCAATACTACATTTTATTACTTTCTGCTTTCTGCTATTTAATCTATATTTAGGATGTTCTCTATGCAATGTTATTAAATGGGAAAAAAGAATGTGCTACAATGTACAGCAACAACATGGTGACAAGCAGGCCGTTACTGTAGTTACTTCTAACTGGGTCACATGTACTGTAGTTTAAATGAGGGGGGTCCATGCAGGAAACACGAATGGAGCTGGACACAGTCTCATGAGCTGGAGAGGAAAATGCTACAAATCGATGGGTTCTAACAGTAGAATATATCAGTTTGGAGATCAGTTGTAGAACATAAAGTCTGCTTAAAATCTAGTAAGAAAAAAACACATTCACCCTCTCTTAGAAAAACTAAACAAGAATGGTTTATCCATATTGCTGAGCGCTCTCTCCAAATTCTCCCTCATCCACTCACACGCAGGTCTGTGCGTGTGTGTGTGTGTGTGCCTGTGTGTATCCACAGTATACCAAAAAGTCACACACACACACGCAGGCACACGTGTGTGTCTCAGTGGGGCTTAGAACACAGCCAGGTTCTCAGTCTGTCAGAAGAGAGTCTGAGTGACTATGTGTCTTGGAAGGGAACATGGCTCCCCAAGCAGTCCTATAGACTGTAGGCATAATATACTGTCTACGCCCCCTGTTCACCTGAAGGAAGCAGCCCGTGGTGAGGTGAAGTGCTCAGTGGCTCTGGGTCCAGTGGAACAACTGGTGATTGACAGTGAGAGAACAGAGCTTTCTGTGAGATTGCTTGGTTTATATTGAAACTTGAGCGATTAAAACATGGCAAATAATTAGTAGCGGCTTATCCATAAGGGCAGTGCCCTAAGATTCATCCACTTGAGAACATAGAACTTTAATATCGATAATTGTTTATGTAGAACTATTCAATTCCAAACCAAAAGTAGTGAATCATTTTAGTTTTCAAATCAGAAAACAGAATGCAGTGTTTAAACACATTTCACCTTCCACATATCACATTATCTGCTTTCTTCCCCTACAAGTGTGTAGCGGAGCTAGATTTCATGTAGGGCAGTGACGGAAACTCCACAGCGACCCACAGTAAATCTGTGGCCAGATGTTCCTGCAGTGAGCCCTAATGCGCCCAATATAACGTACAGTAGCCCACCATAGTCTGCACTGGAACTTTCCCTGTCAGATAGTTTGCAAGTAGCGCAGGCTAGAGCATCCAGCTAACAGCGTGACATTTCTTTTAGAAAACCTGTTTGAAATTTTGATTATAACAAGAAACAGCAGGCAAAGGTATAGGGCGTTCAATTACACATTTACAAGGTTGTGGTAGGCTATACCATAAGACGTTTTGGCTCTACCTCTGGTTGTCCAAATTATGTAAAACATTTTATATTTTCAATGTATTTTGTCAGGTATCTACTGTAGCATATGTATGTACAGCAGCATGATTAGTTACGGGTCACTACTTAAGGGTGTTGGTAAGTGGAACCAGTAAAATTGTAAGTTAACACACATGCACATGAGCGCCCATGTAAGCATATACAATACGGGCACACATGAATCCACATTGCGCATAAGTGGCAGAAATCTATTTATCATCTCTGTGACAATACATTGGATCCAGAAGCTCCTTTGCCTTCCTACAAATGATTGTATCTATGTAGTCATAGCACAAAACATATATGTATGTTCTGTCACGTTTCACCTGGACACGTCTAAAAACGTCTATGTGCTTGATGGCATGGAGTTTGGTCATCCTTCCTGGTTGATCATACCACGCTAACCCCTATGAGAACCCTCAGATCGATGTGTGGTTTGGCATCTCTTGGCACATTGATCCCAGTGTGTGCCGGCAGGGTGCGATTACTGGCATGGCTCAAGCAACCTATCGACACCCAGGGTGTGTTTGCCCCCCAACCACGGCAGAAACAGGCCTTCCCACAACACACGTTATTCTTGCGAAACATGGTGTCTCAGAACAAGTGAATTCATCAGAACTGAAAAAAGAACAAAAAAAAATCTGTTTTCAGTTTTCTGGTGAACATAACATTTTGTAACTTTGCAGCCCTCCCAAACACACACACACGTACATGCACTTTGATGAGGAAACACTGACCTGGCCAGAACCTGTATACTACAGCACTGCTCAGCAGCTCTAAAGGTAGACAGGTTAACAGGATGTTAGTCTGGTTGTACTTTTAGTGTGCATTTTCTTTACATTATACCTGAATGGGAACTGCTGCAACACACAGCCTTTAGTCATTAGCAGGCAACCATCTTGAAAGCATTCATACAGTACAGTATATGGCCATGCTGAGGCTTTTCACACTGTTATACTTGCAACAGATCTATAGCAGAGGTTTACAGAATGTTCAGTTCTAGTTTGCATGGGGAGCTTGTCATTTATTCCTATGCATCTGGTGTGTAAACTCAAATAAAAATACATTGTAGACAATCTACTAACAATGAAAATGATCGCGATTAGCATGTAGCCAAGAGGTTGTGGGTTTGATCCCCATCTAGCTGTGAGCATATCCTTGAGCAAGATGCATATACTGTAGTGACTTCTCAATTCTTGTAATTGTAAGAATGACATTAGATCATTAAGAGGATAACCCCAGTGTGAAAGATATGCCAGCGGTTGTCTGAGCACGGTGATATGTTGTCAAACGGTAGTGGCCCCTACCCTTCATGCCACAGCAGGCTCCGGGCATTAGCAATGTTTCCAGAAGGGTCCGTGAGTGCGCTGGCCACAGGAAGTTCCCACTGCTTTGACTATCAGAGCGGAAAACGAATGTTTGTCACTCGGATCAGTCACAGCGCTCTCTCTCTCTCTCTCTCTCTCTCTCTCTCTCTCTCTCTATCTGTCTGTAGCATGCACACACACACACTCATGCAAACATATTTATGCAGAAATAGACATAGAGATAAGAAAATGTGTGTTTTGTGTGGATTTGAAAAGAGAGACAAAGAAACACAGAGAGAGAGAGAGTACAAAGATAAATAACAGTCCATCTATATCCTGCATTAACATTAAGCTTTAATTTTGGAAATGTCAGAGGGCGTGGATCCAGTTTAATAACTTTGTCCTTGTAAGACTTTTAAGACATTAACAGCTTATGATTTCCTGCAGAATGCGTAAGTAAGGCGCTGGTTTTACATCGCAACCTTCAGGCCCTTAGTCCTTAGTGTTGTCATTTGTTTTTACAAGATGTACGTAATGTCTGTCTGTGTCCATGTAGGCACATATGGCATATGATGCGTGTGTGTGCAGGTTCCCGGCTGATGTGGGCAGTGTTCACTTGTTTGGCCGAGGCGCTTACAAGCGCTGATTTATTTGTCAGCTGGAGGCCTCTCTGAGTCTCTCGAGACAGTGAAATAATGAAGCACAAACAGAAAGCAGGGAGAGAGAGAGAGAGAGAGAGAGAGAGAGAGAGAGAGAGAGAGACAGAGCTTTTGTCACTCAAAACTGGAAGTAACAATGATAAGAGATTTTCTGGCATTGCAATTACCCATGTCAGGGGGGCATGTGAAAGAGGACATTATAAGTGTGTGGGGGTCCAGCGTCAGGGTCCGTCAGACTGGGCGGGGCCAGAGTCACACAGAAAGGTCAGAGAAATTTTCCGAAGGTCGACTGGAGGTCGCAGAACGTAGAGCTCTGCAAAGGAAATTCCTGTTGCAGTTTTTGATATGTGTGCCCATAAATCAGGCCTGACATGACATATTAACAGTACCATGCTTGGCTGAGCACGATAGGGCAGGGTCTGGGAAACACCACCACAACCACACATTCTGGACTGTAATTACAGTTGTTCATTCACTGAATACCTGCTCGAGTTCTCACAGAGATGAGTGAGAGGTTGGTCTATTGACTACTGTTGCTTTACCTCTCCACGGTGTTGTCTATATTCAGATGTTCCACTAGTAATAAAAACAATAATAACACATTAAACATGTATTTTCAAAGTGCTCAAGCTGCTTCACAGAGCACACAGAGGTTCTGGAGTTGCTGTAACTCCAGAGGACATATTGTCGCAGAGCCCCAGTGTTCTACTCCTCCTTCTCCCAAACCTCTATTCCCCTGGTCTCAGCGGCAGCCTTGTTTTTCATTCCTGAGTTACGGCCGCTGAGAGCCAAAGAACACTGAGTTTCGATTCTGCAGATGCAGATCACAGTTTTGCTCTTCTGACAGCCACCGGCCCACTTACTGTGGTGATGTGGAGGGATAGGTAGGTTATATGCTGGAAAGATTATAAGATTCAAAGAGCAGGATATACAGTACAGGTCCCTGGTAAGGAAGACAAGATTAAATAAGAAAGCATTGTGGTTCTTTTGATAAATGCAGATCATATTGGTTTAAGGTATTTTCAGTCAGTGTGTCCCAGTGTGTCCATATACAGGGTTTAATGTGTATAATCTATTTAATGGCTATAACAGCACAGCAAAATAAGATGCAATATGATCTGCAAGGGCAGCCGATTATTATAGCTATCATATAATCTACAACAAAATATAGCATGCTATGAATCCTAAATCACGTAAATGGCCATAAACCAGTATGGAAACCACCCTGGTGGGTTTATTTAATGCCTTAAAAACAGCTCTTTCCCAATAGGTAAGCAATGCCATGTAGGCCCCCAGCACAATAGCAGACCCCAGCAGAGACATTACATTTGATTTAAACCTGAACACTACTCAGGTTTCTCACTGAACCTTGAGGCTCTAATACAGTTATTTTTCTGATCCCCTGCAGATTTCAGTTTTCTCTTCATTGCGCTATCCTTGTTCTTAAGACTAACCCTCTAACCCTAAAACTAACCCTGATTGTAAAGCAATTACTATTCTTAATAAAGTGGAGGATGTCGGTAAATTGGTGTCATGTCAACATCCTGGATTTTCCAATCTCCTGTAAGTGAAAGACCTAAATCGTATTTTCAGCCGGACTTCTGCAGAAGCTATAGCATACATATAAAAACTAGAGTAACCTATATGTCCCATAAGCCTATTTCAACAAGCTATACTACTGTATCTCTCGCTATGACTACTGTTCTGACATTTTTACAGTGCTTACAAACTGTTCACAAAAATTTTTTTTTTTTTTTTTTTGAATGCCACACAAAAATTATATATACTGTAACACACAGTTAGTGAAACCTTACACTCAGAGAGCAAAACCACAGCCCAGATTCTGCACATTCTCAGCCTCACACATTTTGCAAAACAACACACATAATGATTTGCAAAACACTAAGCACACACAATCTACGTTAGACACTGAAATGTAACACAATGTCACTTCTTTGTTATTTCAAAGCACTGCCTTCCAAAATACTATAGCTTTGAATATATTGATCACATTTATCTGTTCTGTTCTGTCGATCTGTCCTACCATGTCAGATTGTAACTAACCTAACCTGACATGCCACATGGATTGTTATTCACAAGTCCATTTGGGGAGCCATCCATCGAAACTGTTTGTAAAGGGTAGGCACTTTAAAAAATACTTGGCAGTTGATTGGCTAATCATCTGGTTGTTTTCACTGTCTGCAAGCCTAAACCTGTTTGTCTTTGATGTCTGCACTCGTCCTGTCTTGCATTGTTACAAAATGTGTCAAAAACATGCAACAACAGTAGCCTAATAGCAGGAAATCTGAACATGGCAGACCAGACCCAGATCAGGGTAGGACAATATTATGGGCATGTTTCAAGCATGGCTGCCGCCACCAGTGTTGCCAGTATTGCCATGGCAATACTATTTCTCAAACCAGTATTGCCTGGCAATACTTATTTTTCGTACATATGCCTATTTTATTTTGAAGAACTGAGTAACCTGTAATAAAATCCTATTTTCTGAAGTTAAGAATATGATTGCTTCTGTTGCGATTTATGAAAACATTCTACTACTTTATCAAGTACTACACTTTGCGCCATTGTTGTCGAGCCAGCGCATGACAACAGGTTACTGTTGCTACCCGAAGCGTTCAATCAATCAAGTGTTTGCATATCAGTATGGTGTTTATACACCAACATCAACGAGAGATATTCCAATAAGTATTTGGAATAATAGTTCTGAAATATCAGAAGTAGACAAAATGGACTACAACATGCTTGTGTAGGCTAGGCTACTTGAGAGCTACAGTACAGAGTAGACTACATTCACAATATTTTGTCAGTGGAGTAAAAGTTTGCTGGTCCCAATGTAGGCCTACATACTTCTACTTATTACGGCATGGGCCACACGTGAAGGAACAGCTAAAGCAATGTTCTTACAGGGTGAGTCAATATAGGCAGTTATTAGTGCTAATACTTATTTCACTTATATTTTGCTTGCAAAACTGGGTTCCAAATTACTTAAAAGCACGGGTATTGCTATCCTACTCGGGGTCTCATAAAGGCAGGAAAACAGGAAAGCCCAACCAAAAACAAACAAACAGCCTAATAATAGACTATGGTCTCTTGAGCTGTTTGAAAAGCCAGAAACATGCCTGTTTTTGTGTTTATTTACACTGACACCAATCCATTTGTGCTTGACTTTGAAAAAGCAAAAATATGACATACACTTCCATCCACTAAACTTTGAGGATATCATAATGCTGCCGGATGTAAGGTTCCATCCACAGTTTAGGGCAATTTCTGTCATTCTGAAAGTTTGACACGCCTCCCCACATTAGATGACGGCCGTTCTCAAGTGGAAGCGCTGGTAGTGGCTGACGGGGGAACAGCAAGTAGCCCCCAAAGGTGTTTGTGGCTCGCCCCATTCAGACAGATCAATGGATCCTAGCTAGACCTTCAAATCACAGCTGACGTTTAGAAACTGAAGTTCATTTAAACTTAGAACTTTATAAACTTGACATTTATTAAGCCGTTTGAATCATGGAGCTGCATCCCGCACAATATTTAGAACAGTACTTAAAAAGGCACAAATTGTTGCATAAAAATTCACTGTAATTCAGGAAAATATATTTATATGCTCATTAGTTCCTAGGGGGAGGACCCCCGGTCCCCCTGCTCAATCCGATGGTCAAATTAAATTAATATGAATGTGTGAATGATTGTGTGAATTGTGTGTAGTGTTTTGACAAAATTTGCCCTGTTTTCAAAATCGTGCTTACTTTAAGCAATAAAAAAGAAATTGTAACCTGGGGTGGAGTTAACAAATTTACATTTGTAGTCATTTCAGCTGCAAATAAAAATGCTAATACGTGCATTTATTTGTGTGTACACACAAAATGTAAAGCAATGTACAGTAATGCAAAATCTATAATAAATAATGTCATGCATTGCACAATATCACATCTGTTAGTTTACTAATACACAGGTTTTATCATAATACAAATTGTATTTAATCTTCTGGGATTTTTCTGTTGCCTTTATCGTGTGTGATCGCCTATAAACCTTCACTGTATGCATTTTAGTTTAACCACTATTTGGCTTAACTGAATACTTTACTGAATTACTTAGCAAGTACATATTAGCAAGTTCACATATAGCAACACATTATCTCAAACACAAATTGAACTGTGCAGTTCTTTTCAACTGTGTCCTGCAGAGATCACTGTACATTTTTAAATAGAACTGCATATCCTCAAGATATCAATCTTAAAGAAGATTTTCAATTGTCTCTTTCACAACAAAATGTATATACTGTAAGAGACTCAAGCTGTAAATCAATCAATCAATTAATCAATCAATCAATCAATCAATCAATCAATCAATCAATCAAATAGGTTCTGTATATGCCCCTCCTCCCTCAAAATCATCAATATAACTGAAAACACAGGCAGACAATCATCTCAGTGCTCAGGACTTAGGAAAATTTAAATGTTATGGTTACATTATATGTTAAGATATTTAGGATTAGTCCCTACAATACAGGAGATATCACAAACAATTAAAAAAAATGAAAAAATGACCATAAGATTAGTCCATAGAGTCCATAGTGCTCACTATACATACTGTAAGTGTCACTCTATCCATTTGCAGGATACAAATTACTTTTTAAAATATATCTTATCCACCTACCTTTACTACCTACTGTAGTAATTGACAATGTCATCTTTACATGCATGCAGAAGAACATCTGGAGATTGAGGGACGGATTCATGGAACAACATGGAGCATTCACAGAATTATTGTCGCATGTCCAAAAAAGGCACATGATGAAAAGATATTTGAAGGCGTAATTCCACATGACAACAATATGCGTATATGTTAAATGTGGGCGTGCTGGATGTTAAACAGATGTTTTCTCTCTCTCTCTCTGTCACTGAACTGCACTTTGATATCTCATTGTAATGAAAGCCACAGAATTGAAAACATTATTGGAAGATATTTGTCAAAATTATCACGCCCACGTGTGAACTGGATTCAATCAGAATCATTCAGAACTTGTTTGTTTTTTGTTTACATGGATATAGAACGAATCAAAGATTACTATAATGATGTGTTGTTATGTTATCTGATGTGATCAAATATGTGTGTGTGTGTGTGTGTGTGTGTGTGTGTGTGTGTGTGTGTGTGTGTACGTGTGTGCGTGCGTGTGTGTGCATGCCTGTGCATGCGTGTGTGTGCACATACCCAATTTTTAAATGTAGAACAGAGCTAAATGTAGCCAGGAACATGAACAAATCAAATAATTCATCATATACTGAAAAAGGCTATTTCCAGAGGTCCATTATTTTCCTTCACCTTTTCCCCCCTTTCTAAACACATTTTCAGTAATGAAAGTGAACCTAATTCAACACAGACTGAGTAACATGACATGACCAGTTTTATTTCTGTGCTGTAGCATGTGCGTGCGTGTAGCATGTGCGTGCGTGTGTGTGTGTGTGTGTGTGTGCGTGTGTTTGTGTGTGTGCGTGTGTGCATGATGGAGACCCAGGCTGTTTGTCTGACTTCATTCCATCATGACCCTGACCTGAAATGTAATTTCATTTTTAAACAATCATTTCTGGACGCAAATGTGGCCCCATTGAAGCATAATTCAGGGATCCCAAGGGTAATGGTATGGATTGCATACACTAGGTTACGTGTATAGCACACTGTGTTCACTCCAACAACCAACTGCCAACATCGAACGTTAATACTGCTTGATACTGTCAATCGAACTTGTAATGGCAGGCCTCTCTGCCAGGCTAATGCAACACCAACATGACATAGATTTACATTGATTTTAAGATACATTTATATTTAGGATATATCCTACAAGGGAACACGTGTGTTGGTGTGTGGGTGTGGGTGTGTGTGTGCGCGTGCGCATGAACAATTTCAAGCGTGTCTCTGCCTATGAATCAGTGAACTGAGGGAAAACCCCACTTTACTGCATCCTGTGGGAACAGGCTTGTGACCACAGAGTGACCGCAGAGGTGTGCGTGTGGGGGGGGGTTAGGAGCAGGAGACCTCCAGGCTGCAAGGCACCCCATAGCCACCGGCTCTCTGGGGAAAAATGCATGCTACAAGGTGAATGCAACACTCATGATACGTATACATGCACAAACAGTGACCTGATAGTTGCACATGCTCACAATCACACACACAAAACAGGACGTGGTGATTCATGCACTGCAGTCCAGCTCTGAGAATGCTATTGATGCAAATGCCAGTATTCGGTCTGGTACTAACTCCTAAATAAATGTACAAGTCCCAAATTGATCCACCGCAGGGCCCAATAACTGCCCTTGCACTCCCCGAGAATGCACAAAAGAGCAAAGATGTCAATAATTTAAAGATTAGCCGCTCCTTTTGTTTTGATTAATTTTGAACAATAAAGCAGGATTGCTTTGCTATGAATCATTCATTACTTGATCAGCTCCAATCATCGGGGGCTTGTAGGGGTATGTGAGAGTCACAGAGAAGAAATTAGACAGTGGAGGGAAGGTGGTGGGGGCTACCCAGGAAATGAAGATATAGACTAGTGGCCTGTGGAGAGAGAGAGAGAGAGAGAGAGCGAGAGAGAGAGAGAGAGAGAGAGAGAGAGAGAGAGAGAGAGAGAGAGAGAGA
>JAODTR010004873.1:0-11758 GCA_025399935.1 Amblyopsis rosae | reverse complement strand
ATATGTGTATATATACGTATATGTATGTATATATATATATACGTATATGTATGTATATATATATGTATGTGTATATATACGTATGTATGTATATACGTATATGTATGTATATGTATGTATATGTATGTATGTATGTATGTATGTATGTATATATATATACGTATATGTATGTATGTATATGTGTATATATATGTGTATATATATACGTATGTATGTATATATATATATATATGTGTGTATATGTGTATATATATGTGTATATATATATATATGTGTATATATATATATGTGTATATGTATATGTATGTATGAGAGGTTACGTGAAGGAATGATATGTACAAAGCAGGCATGGCAGAGCTAGTCGGTGTGTATTCTGTCGAGGTAGACAGACAAGCAGAGGGATGAGGCGGGGGGAAATGAGTGATGGAGGTGAGCGGAGTGAAAGATGAGAGGGTTTAATAAGCAGCCATACGTAGCTCAGTGCCATCTGTAGGTTCCTGCCTCCAGGGCCACGCGCGTGTGCAGCCTGTGTGTGGGCGGACAAGTTTAGATTCTCATCTCTCTCGCTCTGCACCTCCATTTCTGCTACTTTTCATACACACGTCTCCCTCCTTGGCGCTTCCATCCTCATCCGCTCCCCCCACCTTCCTTTGCAGGCTCCATGGTGCCGTTCTCCATGCGCTTGCTTCACGCAGAGCTGCCCCAGTACCTGGCCAAGCCCCAGGAGGCCCTGGACCGCCTGCACAGCCTCAAGACCGTCTGCCACGCTGTCAGTACATGCACTGTGCACACACACACACACACGCACGCGCCACACGTTGGAGTGAAATAGAAACAAGGCTGTCAGTGTGTTAGCAGTGCGCATCCTCAGAACCCTCTTCATTTGTGGTATAAAAAGGAGGATGGATATTTAAAATCTGCATGAGGACAGCTTTTAGCTTTTGCTCATTTCTGGGGGGTGCGGGTAATCGGGAAGGACGACAGCACAGTTGTCTGTTGGATTCAAATTAATAAATTATCAGTAGGAGTGGGTGAGGGGTGTCTTCAATTACGGCCAATCATATCACCTCCTCTCATTCCCTTTAAGGCGGCACACTCTCTGTCATGTATGGACTTCCAATTTGGTAATGAAAGGCGAACGTCCAGAGCGGCTTTACAGGAAAGCTTCTCCCAGGAGGAAATTGACACCTCTAATAAACCACGAGGTTAAGGATGTAGTCATTACTTTAATTATTCACGTCATAGGCCAACATATACACAAACCTGCTGTGTGTGTGCGTGTGTGTGATTTTTGGATAAGTCTTGTGCTTAGTGCACCTTTGCCTAAAGCCCGAGAGCAGAGGTCTTCAACAGGGCGTCCGGGACCCCTAGGGGGTGCCTAGATACCCCCAAAATGTTATCCCAAACTTGTTTTCTTCCAAAATGTAAATGTCAGAATATATACATTAACATAAATACAACCTGTGCTATAAATATATAAATCTGTAAATTATTTGAATTGCTTATTGCCTCATGGTACTATAGGCCGCTCTAAACATTGTTTGCTCTGCAACTACATATTTGATACTATATGTGATAGGGGGTCCCTGTGCCATGTTTCTATCAACCAAGGAGTCCTTGGCCCGGAAAACGTTAAAGACGTCTGCCCTAGAGAACTACCACACAACACACATGTCTGCGTTTACACGTGTGTAGCAGCCAATAATGTAATAATTGCTGCTAATGTAATCTTTTTCTATTCTTAATGTAATAAAAAATAATATAATAAACCATGTGTTAATACTCTTGAACCATTAAAGTAATATTTATTTGCCCCTAATGTAATACATTCTAACAATATGGGCAGGGTTAATAAAATATATAAAATGTTAGTATTATTTTAGTTATGATATTGTAATAATATAGTTATAATAAAGTGTTTAAGTTTGATGTATTAAGTATCAGACTTCCATAACACTTAGACAGTACCTGCAGAGTCTTAACACTTAGACCAATAACTTAGACTTAACTGTTATTTCTTTCAAATAGCTGCTCAAAAATCTGGCCTACTGTATCTTCACCCAATTATTATATTAATTATTATATTATATTACTTTATTGGTTCAGAAATTATATTACGATATAACACTGTAACATAACTGACTTATTACATTAAGAACTGAAAGGTTATTACATTATTGGCTGCTACAGACGTGATCTGACACTAGCGCAATACTTAATTTTATTTGAAACTAAACTAGCACTGCGCAACTTTTTACGGTTCAAAGATATGACGACAAGCCTAGAGATTAGCAAAAGGTGCCCAGGCAAGAGTTAAAACACATTAGTGATGCCGCCAGCCTTGTGTCGTCAAGAAAACTAGAGCACATATGTCAGTAGTATGAGCGGTTAATTGAACTGTATCGTATGTAGTAAGTATTTTAACTTTGTTCCTCCCAAATGCCAGTGAACGCTATAGCATAAATGCGCGGCCACTTGTACTTGTACAGTGTACAGTGCTGTTCAATGCACTGGCACACAGGAAGTGATGCGGCTTAAGTATCTGGAAGATTTGCCATGGTAACAGACACTGCTCTCTGCCTCACTGCTATAGACATAGCTATGCCTGAAGTGGAAAAATAAAATTAAAATATCTGCTGAAAGTCAAAATGGAATATGACCAAAAGCGGGCTAGGGAGGCTGCCAGTTTTCCAAAGTTATCATATACAGCTATAAAGTAAAGATATTACAAAACAAATATGGTGCCATTAATGTGTCTCATAACTCTGAGTTTACCTCGCGACAGATTGTTGACAACCTGGAGCAGGGATTGGCTGAGGACGGCAGCATGATCACCCTAACACAGGAGAACAGACAAGGTAGTAAACACACACACACAGGCCAGAAACCTGGCTTCAGTCCCAGACTGCATCACACTGGGAGGAGTAAGGTCATGCACCCCAGCAGATCACACACACAGACACACACATTCATTTCAGCTAGGCACACCTGGTGCTGGACTGCAGTATTCATTTCACAGACACGTGCACACACACGCACGCACGCACGCACGCACGCACGCACGCACACGCAGAGAAACGCACCAATGCGGTGCTGTAAAGCCGTTAAGCGCTCCACTGCCTCGGCGCCTGTGCTGAATTCCAAGAGTCCCAGGGCCCAGCCCTCTGCCTGGAGCAGATCAATACACATCATTCCTATCCACTCCATTCAGATCCACACAGGTGTCGCAGGCCTCGGCCAGTCTCCACATAGTCTCATGTTCTCTACTCTCTGTCTCTGCTCCTGATGTTACAGCAGATGTCTGAATGCATCTTGCTGCAGTGTTGCTGGGTGATAACGCAACGCTCATGACCGCTAATCTGGCGTCGGAGCTTTGTTCTCGCTTCTTCCCAGGTCTCTGTATTAGTTCCACTGTGTTTGTGAAGGAGCTGGAGACCGTTTTAAGCGGTTGATTCGGGGTTCTGAACAACAAATCAATTTTTGAAGACAGGCTAAGCTTACCAAAAAGCTTGTAGTAATTGGGTAAACAGGCATGGTAACATGTGCGCGTGTGCCATGGTGTGCATGTATGGCTCTGTGTGTGCGCGCGTGTGTGTGTAGTGCACATATGGCTGTGCGTGTGTGCATTTGAAAGACAAAGAGAGAGGGTGTGCCAATTCTGCCAGTCTCTCTGCCAGTCTCTCTCTCTCTCTCTCTCCCCCCCTCTATCCCTCTCCCTCTCTCTCCCTTCCCCTCCCTCCCTCCCTCTCTCTCTCCCCCTCCCCCACTCCTATCTCTGCCCACGCAGACAGTCAAGTCAATAACACAGAGCCTTGCCTTCACACATCAGACCCCAACTGAGTGATTAGCTCCTCATCCCAGCACACACACACACACACACACACACACACACACACACGCTCACAGAGTGTGTGTGTGCGCGCGCGCGTGTGTGCCTGATGAATACTAATAGGTCTTCCACAGGGCACACACAGTCTGAGAGCAGAATGTGCCGCAGTGCTTCCTCACCTCTCCTCCTCGAGATAAGCCCCAGAGGAGATGAGAGGAGAGGAGAGGCTGAGTTAGGGTGTTGTGAATGGACACGTTGGAGAAAGCAGGAGAGCCTTAAAATGAAGGCTGGATGATGATGTAGTAGTATTAATATGACATAATGTGTACTAATACTGAACTGTTGAAATTAATACAGTAATGTCTGTCTGTCTGTCTGTATTTCAGCATCTCTTCAGCTGTGGAGGTCTCGTCTAAGCCGGGTCATGTACTCTATGGCGAACTGTCTCCTGCTCATGAAGGTACTGTGAGTGTGTGTATGTGCCCATGTGCCCGTCAATCTGTCTTCATGTTCTTTTGTGCGCGTGCGTGCGTGCGTGCGCGTGCATGCATGCATGTGGGTTAGAAGAGGATTCAGTGAAATCCCGCCAGACTGACCACTAATTGGATTCTTGGTCAGGGAGAGAGGAGAGGTGAGGATATAGGCGCACAAACAGGGTGTCTGTTCACACTAGAGCGGCCAGAGAGCCACAGTGCCATCTACTGGTGATAGTCGAGAACTGCAGAGGCGTAAAGGCACGTATTTAGTGAAAACGCACGCACACACACGCGCGCGCACACACACACACACACACAATAATGGAATCATTCCTTATGCAGTTGCACACGCCTGCCAATGCAGAGAGAGACAGAATCAAACAAACGCACACATTTTGTCTGTAGCCCCCACCAAGCACACACAAATTAGATATTGCTAGTACAAACACACAGCTCTGTCTCGACCACTGACCTCTGTCCCGTGCCCCAGTCAGCAGGCCAGCCACCATGTGAGCAGTGTGTAGCAGTGCATTTTGGACTCTGTTCTGGGGACAGATTGCCCCTGCTAATAAGCTGTGGATGTGATTAATGGTCTCCCTGTCTCTCTCTCTCTGTTCCAACTGTACCTCTCTCACCCTCCACTTCTTTCAGGCCTCATGTATACCTGTTTCATATTCTGTCTCCTAATATAATCATCCTCCATTAACTCATTTTGTGTTTTATGATAGTCTGCCACTGTTAAAATATAAAATCATATTAACTGTTTATTGGCATGAGAAAAAAACAAATTAAGGGTGTCCTAATTTAAAATAGCAAACGCCATTAAGTAAACAATTATATTATAGGTCATATTATATTTTAAACAATTTTATAGCAGCAAATAACAATTTTATATGTGAAATAGTGTCCTGAGTGGAGAATGACATCTGTTATTTGTTTTCATAGCCAGCCTGGCCATGTGCATGCTTGCCTGCATGTGTGTGTGAGGGGAGGGGCCATAGAAGCATTGGTTTTTGGTCTGAGAAGCTGGTACTTAGTGCGACATCTAGTGGCAGAGAATGTCATAGCGTCACTTGGCATAGAAGAGAGAGGCAGTTATATTTTGATTTGAGTTCAGATTTAGCAAGCGTTCTCGAAAATTAATCAGCTTTCTCATTATGCATGTATGCAAACGGCTAACGCATATGAAAGAAAAGCTTAATGTTAGAATGACATTGTGTTTCATTTGATATATACAACATGAATCAATCTCTCCCCCCGCCCCCATGACCTCTCCAGGACTATGTGCTAGCTGTAGAGGCCTATCACTCCATCATTCAGTATGAACCCCAGCAGAGACTGCAGCTTCTCAGCGGCATAGGACGCATCTTCCTGCAGGTCCACACACACACACACACACACACACACACACACACACACTGGCTGGCACTGCCAGCCTCCTTGTAATGGAGATTTACTGCACATTTGCACATTCATCAGGACACACAAACACACGGGCAAATGCAGCTCTTACTTTGCTTGTAACTATTAGTCTAAAAGCACTTGCTTGTAACAGTATGGAGTACAGCCAATTACTAACACAAAATCAAACGCACCCCTCTTCGTGTGCTTGTTACTGTCCAAACACTCCAAAGTAAGTGGTATAATAAACAGCATTTATGTGGACAATTGGTCAATTGCGAACACATGGAAATACGCCTCATTGCTTGTAACTAGTAGCACGGAATAATTGTATGACGTGTGCGTGTCCAGAGTCCAGACACATACATTCACTACACTCCCCTCGCTTGGACATGTAACCAGGCCATAGGTCAATCCCATGAGTCTGTGTGCCTGCTAGATTGGAGACATTAAAACAGCAGAGAGGTACTTCCAAGATGTGGAGGAGGCCTGCCATGACAATGGGAGCCAACCCAGTCACACCACATATGTGCCGATGAACAGGTTTGTCAGCAGCTGTGTGTTTGTGTGAGGTACAATGTGCAGAGAGATAGAGTCCATGTTGGGCAGGGTTATGTTCGCTCCATCGGTGCTTGCTTCTGGCCTTGCGCTGCTTCACGCTGCCGCCTAGGAGGTCACACCTCTGTGTCTGGCATGCCAAGGTGTTTGGTGTCAGAGCTTCACACACACACTTGATTGTTTCTCAGTTCAGTGGATCGTCAATTAAACCAATTATTACTTAATGTATCCGAGTCCTTCCTCTTCCTTGTATGCCATTTATAATTTAGTTTCTCTTACAATTATGATGATCGTCACTATTTGAGTGTTCTTTGTGTGTGTGTGTGTGTGTGTGCGTGTGCGTGTGTGCGTGCACTTGTGTTTTCCAGGGCATTTGTTTACCTCAGTCAAAACAACTATGCAGAAGCACACGCATCTTTCAGTGAAGTCCTACAAATTGACCCCAAAAGTCCAGTGGTAAGCACACCCCTGCCTTCAATAACCTAGTTTGTATGAATGAGGGTTATTCATATATTACATACATTACTGAAAATGCATTTGACAGTTTCTCTCTCCTTGACTGTGTTTGCATGCAAACACACACATACACACACTCATCTATTATTCAGCATATCTAAATTCACAATATGTAAATATTACAATTCTTGGGTATAGATGAATGTATTATAATATATGGATGTATCACGTGCATTTTTGGTGTCCGATTAAGTTTTTTGTTTTTAAAATCCTGACCGTCTGGTTCAACTTGACAATTTTACTGATCTAGGCCGTTCACACTCAGATACTCATTAAGCACTGCAAACGCTCGTACTTGTCACCTTTGTTTTGTGTTTTTACACTTTTACAAGGCAGCGTCTGTTTAATAGGATTGAGTCAGTGAGATGAACAGTATGATGCCAGTAGTTTTATATTTAAAAATATATTCACGCTTGAATGTACAATATAAAACCAATGTTGACATATAATGGATAATGTGAATAATTTCCACGCCAGACATGTTTCACATCAGTACAGGCTGCCCACCATATCTACGATATAGCCTTCTGAGCTAGATGAGAAGTCAGTTACGGAGCACGTCAACATAAAGTTAATGCAGTGCATTGTGGAAATCAGCCAAATGCGGTCATTAGCCAGCCAATTGGTGTGATACAATATGGCATTAATTAGGTATAAATGCCACTTCTTTAACCTTATTTCTAAAAAGATCTTTTAAATAATTTCACTTAAAAGCATCTTGCTAGTATAACAATAGAATAATGTGTATGTAAACACACAGACGTCTGTGGCCCTCTACTTCCAGGCCAACAACAACGCTGCAGTATGTCTGCTCTACCTGGGCCGACTGAAGGAATCCCTGGGCCAGCTGGAGAGCCTGGTGCAGCAGGATCCGGCGCTCTACCTCCACGAGAGCGTGCTCTTCAACCTGACCACCATGTACGAGCTGGAATCGTCCCGCAGCAGCCAGAAGAAACAGTCGCTGCTGGAGGCTGTGGGCTGTCGCGAGGGGGACAGCTTCAACACACAGTGCCTGAAACTGGTCTAGCTGATGGGAGGGTGGACTGTGTATAGCGCACAGTGCTGTTAAACACACACACACACGACTGAGCTCTTGGATATGTTGCAGGAAATCATATTCAAAATCTGTTGAGGGGGAAAAAAACGGCAGCAGAAAGTAAAAAAACTAACCAGTTATTTGCTCCAATCATGTATTGACTCAATCAGCTAATTGTAATTGGCAAATTATGACCGTAGCTGGTTAGTGTGAAGCAAATCTGATCGTTGGTAGGCTGTGTACTTTCTGGACCTGTTGCTATCAACAAAGGTTGTCTTGTTGTTCTGGCCTGGATTTGGCAAGCCGAGCTTAGATCATATATTTACATCATGCAGCCGGCCCGAAACTATTCTGAAACAAATGCAAAACGTTCCCCCCTCCACATGCATATTTACTTTATAGACTTGTGGAGTTTTTAAGTTACGCTGAGCAGTAATAAGGTTAAATTCTGAGCGACTGTTAGATACAACATGGGCATTATGTCTGAATGCTCTGGAACATCCACATGTAAACTAGTGGGCTTCTAGAAAAGAGAACAACATTGACCAAATTGATCATCACATCAGTAATTAATAACCACTTAATTCAGTTTCCCAGTTTTGTCATGATTCATGGGGAGGATTTTTGACTCATGAGAACACCATATCCTGTCTACTAAACAGAATGTAAAATACTAATGAACCCAAAACTGTACATATAGTAGGGAAGTTAATGTAAAAATGTATTTCACCAAATTATTAGCTTGAACTATTTTATTTTATTTGTTGTAATTGCCGTGTAATTGTTTACAAATTGTGCTGAATTCATTTAATTTATCTATTTTCTTTGTGGGGGAAATTTTTGTTTTATCACAAATTAAACTGCTGTTTTAAAGTACTTTTGGAAAGGCATGACATTATAAACACACTATTATAGTATGTCAATTTTTATTTGCATAATTTCATTTTCATAAAGAAATGCTATACAGTAGTAAATTAAAACTGGTCAAGGTAACATTTGAAACCATTAAAAATGTGTTTCTTCTATAACTAAATGAGATATCCCATAATTTCATAATAGTGTTAATGTAGTTAAAGGTGGAAAATGGGTTAATATAAACCTGTAGGTTGTATAATGTACTAAACCCCATTATTACTTCTGTGTAGCAGCTGACCTACCCTGGGTAATATCATACTATGGTTAGGTTATGGTTATAGCCATAATGGATGGATGTACATCTACATAGTAAACCATAACCCTATAATATACATAGTCAACACATCCTCCTCCTCAGGCACGTGGTAGAGAAGCAACATACTTCTGACGAATGTCAAAGTCATCAGCTGGCCGGTTGTAAGCTGTCCAAACAGGCTCCCCCACAAACAGTCTCATGGCTTTGGTGTAGTTCTGTGGAAACAAAGGGACTGTTTCAATTTGAGTGGAATGCAATAGGTTACCACTGTTCAATGTATTCCTTAGTGTCTTGCGTGATTCTTGTTTTGGTGAGGAAATTCAAATTTTTTGCATTGATGATGTCCATATAGGCTGGTTTGGTTTTAGTGAATAATGCAAAAAACATTTTCCCCCCATCAATAAAACTAGGAAATTATAGGAATGAATCTTAATTGTCTGGTTATTGCTATGTTGACAGATTGACCTCATTTCATAGCATCTCTGCAAAATATCAAAAAGGTCTTGACTTCACCCAGTAATTAAAGTTGTTGTAGGCCTATGCTAGAAAAATAAATAATAGCCCATGTAACCACCCCCACTGCTCTCCCCAGAAATTGATCACCTGCAGCAGTGTGGTCTATGGGAACACACATTTTTCTGTAGACCACAGCATGATATTACACTTCAAGCAAATGGCCAGAACACATTATGGTTCCCCAACCCAATATTACAGCAATTCCCACAAATACAATTAAGAGTTCCCACGATAACCATAACCACCATTTTCCAACAACAAGGCATGGATTACATTAAATCTCTTATTCAAGAATGAGGTCAGCAGGGCTGGAAACAAGGGAAGTAAAATCATTCTGCAGGGATCTGGAAACCAAACGGGTAGAGCATACAGCTAGAGCTAAACATGCAGTTAAAAACAACAATGCTGAGGTGTGGAATTGAATTTTAAAAAAGTGTCTTGTTTTAAATTAATAAGATTTAACTAAACAGGCTTGACAAGGGCACAAACAAAAAAAACTACATCCTCCACTACACCCCCTGGCTTAAAGTAGAGGTGTTACTATGATGTTATCATTGGTGGGCATTTGGATTATTGGATAATCATAAGCAAATATGCATATATGCCCCATGTAAACAAGGGCATATAGTTACATATTGAGAGGGGGGAGGGGTATATCTGTCAAATTTAGAAATAGATTTTGGCTCAACATTTTCTTCTAGAAAGTCACATGCTCCTCACAAAGTGATGAACTACATTTTGATTTGGATCTTCAGTAAACAGCTGGTCTTTCACGCACAACCTTCAACACCAAATCCACCTATGTTAGGGTAAACTAGTAAATATCCAGGATGTACAGTTTCAGCCAAGGTGAAGCGGTGGTAGATTCCAGCAGGCAGGGTGATGAGATCTCCCTTGGCCATGCAGATCCTGATCCAGCGGTCCTCATTGTCCCTGACATCAAAGTAGGCCCGGCCATCCAAGATGTAGCGGATCTCTTCGTCCAAGTGGAGATGCTCTTCAAAGAACATCTTTAGCTGAGCATACAGAGAAAATACAAAGGCCGTTATAGTAAGAATTGAACTCTGCTGCCCAACTCTCAAGATAGCTTTAAACAGCATCTTGGGCAGCAGTGGCACAGTGAGAATGAGACGAAACAAAAACAATACATTGCTGTGTTGCTGTGTTGCTGTGTCCCTGAGCAAGACACCTAACCGCTCCCAGTGGTTGAATGGCATCTTGCATAGTTGCCATCACCTTCGGTGTGTGTGTGTGTGTGAATGGGTTTAATTTGTGAGGCAATCATGCACAGTGCTGTGAGTGGCTGGTATGTTGCAAAAGGGCTATATTCTGGTAAATGTAGTCCATTTAAAACTATATTCAACTTCAAAAAAATGCTCCGTGCTGAAAAATAGCTTGCATTTTTATTTGTTTGATGTGTTTATCTCTATTAGCAATTTATGGGTACCTTGTCTTCATAGTTGGGCAATGTGTCCTTATGTATTGTGATAATATCCATGTAGGAGTAGCCTTGGTCTTTACGGATCTTCTCCAGCTCTGGATCATTTTCAAAAATGTCTGCATTTAGCTATAACAAAACAGAACTCGTATTACTTGCAGTACGTTACTTGCATTACGTTAGGTGCAAGGTTTCCTTACGGGCCCTTCCATCTCCTCAAATCTGCAAACTTAAACTTGCCTATGTCATCTCATGCAAATTCACTTACACTGGCTCCAGTCGGGTACAGGCGAACAATAAGATTATAAACAGAAAATTAATCAACTGTAAGGAAAAGTCTGCAGTAATGCAGACCTATGCAGTCACTATGCAAACTTTCAGCACCATGAACAATACACGGTTTGGAACACACAAGCACGGCGGCCCATGTACCTATTTGACTACCGTATAGGCTATACATACAATTAATTCTACTCACCTATTTCAAGGGTTTATGTGTTAGTATTGAAATAACGTTTTATAAATTATAATCTAAAGCGAACAATTATTCCAAGCACTCTGCTAATTTACGATAGATAGAGGATTGCGCCAGATAACGTACACTGCTTTCAGCCTCCGCACGCTCCTGGGTTATTTCCCATGATCATTGCGACATTTTATAAAATTAGAATAATATTACTTCAAATAAAGTGTAGATGTAAGAAAATTTTATATATATATATATATATATATATATATATATATATATATATACACACACACTACCGTTCAAAAGTTTGGGGTCACCCAGACAATTTCATGTTTTCTATGAAAACTC
>JAODTR010004871.1:0-11759 GCA_025399935.1 Amblyopsis rosae | reverse complement strand
TAATGACGTTGTAGTGTGAAGCACTTTGTGTTACATGAATTTGTATGAAAAGTGCTATATAAATAAAGATTAATTGATTGATACTGTACATTAGATGTTAATTTCATGGAAACAATTTCGGCTTTGTCTGAACACAACCTAACCCACAACAATAACCTAACCACTGGTCTTGTATTGTACCTTCCATTTCAAATATTTTAGGAAAAAATAAAATAGTGTACATTAAAAAATAAAATATAGTGTACATTAGCAATGTTGATGTTTAATTTTGTGTGGTTACTTGCTTTTAATGACCACTATAATTCCACTATACATTTTCTTTATGCCTCTTTGTGAAGCGACAGATCTTAACATGTCTGCGCATGTTTCTCTTCAGCCGCTGAACTCCTGTACTGCTGTACATCTGGCCTTGCGTAAGTTAGCTTGTACAATACTGTGCTTTAGTGGTAACTCTTGGCTTCTGTGGTCAAACTCATTCAATTTTGGCTTATTGAGTCATATCTCCAATCTGTTTTCTTCCGCTTATCATTGTAGGCTACTGTAGTCCTCTGTGCCATAGCAGTCCCATGACCTGAGTTGAATTTGAGTCTTTAGGTGACAGGCAAACAAAAGAGTGTCTAAATACACACGCCTATATTTGATATGTAAGATGGAGCCGTCCACTCCTTTTTAAGAATACCTGTAATTAATGTATTATTATGGGGCAAAACATGGTGAGTATTTGAGAGTGGTGATATTGCAGTCTGCAGTACGTCTCAGGTATGCAGGGCTCACTCTTAAACCCCAGCTTGTTTCCCCATGCATGTTTTTGCTTGTCCTCTCCCTCACTATCCTGCCCCTCCACCACCACCACGTACAGAACACGCACGCACGCCCGCCCGCTGTTGTATTGTGAGGTGGTGTATTCAAAGTCTTCAGGTTATTGCACAAGCCAACCTTCTCTTTATGCAACCTGAGCTGAGTGTATGTGAGCTCGCTAGGCCTCGCCTGCCAACGCCACAGCTGTTCAGGCAGCTTCTAGACAGACCAAGGGCAGCACTGGTCACAGCAAGCTTTCTACAACTGTGACTCGGCTCATAAATGTGTTGGGACCCCTATTCTGTTGAGTTCCTTTATGACAATAACAACCATGTTGGTCTCTTTTAGCCATTTGTTAAGTCGAAATGTGTCTACTTGATTTGCTTTATTGTTTGTTTTTGTTCATTGACTGGACTGAAAGGTGTGCCATTGATAATGGAATACATTATCATACTTTGAGAGAAATGGATAGAGATCAACTTGTATTACCAGCAGCACTGGGCTCCTGAACAGGCCCGTGTGACTATTTGTGATGTATGATGGTTTAGAAACCAGTAATTACCATGCACACATCTTGAAAGTGTGGTCTGTAGACGAACAAGGGTACATTCTCTCTCCTCTGTTTTGCACACGCACGCACACACACACACTTACATTCACGCGTTCTCACACACACACACACACACACACACACACACACACACACTCTCTTACATTCAATGTCTGTTATTAAGCAACTTCCTCATGTCAAAACTCGGAGGCTTGTTTTTATTTTTTTTTAAACTGCCTTTTAGTTCGTTCATGTATATTCAGTCCTTCTGTTAACTAGTAACCATTGTGAATGATCTATGTCTCTCTCATGTCTTTTTAGTCTTAGACCTGTTCCAAATGTAACCGGGGGGTGCAGAGAATCTTAGGCACAGCATGTGTAATAGAGAGTGGGAGATATTGGGAAACATGGTAACCCATGAGCATACTTAATTTTAGTAAGCTTGGCCCTTCTGAATCCCCAACATTTAGTATGTGTTTGTGTTCATTGTACGGAATGAGCTGCTGTACTTCCTGACCATTATTTAATGTTTCATATGGAATCAGGTCTTATCAAGACCTTTGATCTTTTCTGCTCTCAGTTTAACTTGTGTGAATAGGTAGTCCCCTCCATTTACCCATTCTCCCACTATCATTATCAAAGATTGCTGTAGATGTATGGTGCAAGGTTTGGGTCCAATCTTTCTTTCCCTTAACTTGCATACCTGTCTAGTCTATCTGTATTGATTTTCTCAATATGCAGCCCATTATTGTTCTGTAACGACTGCGCGAGCACGGGCTGCCATTCACAGTTATGTAAGAAGGGATTCTTCTCTGATGAAGGACAGGGAGAACATGTTTTGATATACTTAGAGAGAACTAGAACTTGTATGTAAGAAGTGGGGGGGTGAGAGAGAGAGAGAGAGAGAGAGAGAGAGAGAGAGAGAGCGAGAATGACGTGTGAAGGAACTACTAAGAGTGAGAGGAGAAGGTGGCCTAGCTGCTATTTTCTGGGCCAGGCTGTCAGGCAGGGAAGCAGCAGGGAGGGATAATAACAGAAGCTGTTACATTCTTGTGTCTTCTCTGGTTACAGCGTGAGGCAGGGGGCTGAGTCATTGCTGCGCTACAGCCAGCTTGTGAAAGCTGCTAGCTATATAGCGCACATCACATTACAGTGTTTTTATCCAGTTTCTCTGTGTGTGTGCGTGAGTTGAACATTAGATCTGGTGTTAGTAGTACTGTGCTCTAGTGTCTCCTGGTGTACTCACTTTAATGGCTGTTTACTGTAGAAGGTTGTCTACCAGCTGAATGCTCCTGGGTTTGAGCCCCTACCTGTAAGCTTCTTTGAGCAAGGTGCCTAAGCCCTACCTGCTTCTACTGTAAATACTTGCTTTGGATAAAAGTGTTTGCTATAGGACTTGGCCCTACTGCAGTAATTGTGTCATGGCGGGGTTGTCACTCACTATCACTTGGCAAGATTATACAGTATGACTTGATCTCACTCTTGCAAACTAGATTAATTGATTTGATGTTTCTTCATGTTTTTTAGTAGCATTACCTTGGCAACAGGAATGTGTTTGGGAGTATTGGCCTACTGGAATTATTCAAATCTGCTTTCATACACGGGCTGAAATAGCTGTTGAGTTGGCACATTCCACATTTAGATTGCCGCGTTCTTGACTAAATGAAAGTACTGTTGACAAGTTAAACTTTACATTAATACAATACATTCCTGTTCTTTTTCCTATTTTTGGAGTAGTTTGCACCAAGCATGCAGTAGGCTTTAATCGAGCCACATCAACATCAGTTATTTACTAAAATAGCTATAAAATGTAGTCCTGATAGAGAGGTGTCAGCCAAAGAGAGCTCACCCAATTTGCTCTTCGTATAGATTATACATTACACAATACACAAGCTAGGATTCAGACTAACATTAAAGACTCTGATTTGGTGATTAGACCTCTACACATGTCGAAGGTGGGTGTGGGTGCTGCAATGATGAAATAATACACTAGGCTATTGTTTCACATTATACACAACTCCACTGAAACAGGCCTGTCATATAGCTGAGGCCTAATACAGCAGCATTTGCAGCTGCATCTATGTCTAATTGTAATTCTAATGTTATTTGAAGTAGCCTAAATATTGTATAGGCACAACATCACGTGGATCCATGCCAATATTATGGTTTAGTGTTTCAAAAGGATGTTTAGGTCAGCTGCTCCCAAAGCTTATCACTGACAGCCAGCAGGAAAATGCATGTATGATGTAACAAAGACTATATGATGTAATTCTGTATAATTACTGCATGTGTTTTTGTTTTTACTTTCAATTTTACATTTGCAGTAGAAAACTCAAATTGGTTTTTAACTGTAGGCAAGAGGCAACAGAAAATTGTAAATATGTGTTCACAATTTCAAGTCCGCATGCTCTGTCATTTACACATTAGGTCAAAAGCTGCATTAACAATAGCCTAATGTTTTAAGCATTACAACCTTACGCCACAGTTGTGCCTGCTTAAGGCCATGCAAACTTCTGCGCACCTCCAAAACGTTCTGTGCGCGCGGACGTGTGTGTTGACTGCGCAAGTTATTTCCAGCTAATCTTTTAGTTACACCAATATTGTTCACGAGAAACAATGTATGCACATACAAATTGTAGTTATAAATATTGCTAATTTTAAAGCACTTGAAACTTCACCCGTCCGCGTGAAATATGCTGAGTATGCTTGGAACAGCCTGAGCGCTTGTTATGCGAAGCCACGCATTTGGTAGTATGCAGCGGCCTTAAAGGTCTAAAGGGTGGGAAGCCTTAAATGAACATGAACACATCTCCTTTAGATTACAGGTAGGTCTGCAGTATATATCTAACTGTATTTCACAGCACAGAAGCTAAAATTGTATCCCACTGGTTAAAGTCAGCGATGGGTACCTTATTTCCAACTATTCATCAAGCTATAATTATCCCTATTTACATAAACCGCCTACTGTACAACATGGAACACAATAGCCTAACCAGGGAGCCAGGTAAGAGTGAGGTTGTAGCTTGCTTTGCTGTTCTATTGTCATACAGTGTTTTGACAGACAGAGCTGTGTCAGGATTCTTCCAGGGGGCTGGGGAAAGGTGGAGAAATCCATCTTTTTTGAGAGAAAACACAACTGTACAGTCTATCAGTATGGTATTCAGTTACATTTGCATATGGATTTTAGCCTCCATATGCAATTTACATATTCTTGTTTGTGACAACATGCCTTGTCAGTGTTTTTCACCTTGTTTTTTAGAGTGGAAACTAAGGTTAAGAGCTCTCAATCACATAGGTTTCCTGTTTACCAACCACACTATGTTCCACTACACCTACGCAATCTTTATTTACCCAGCAGTACCAAGGTCATGGCCACCCATCCCATGCATTTATAATTTTTAAAATAAAATAGATTCTTTTTATTTTTTGTCATTGTACCACAGCAGTACAATGAAACTCAACATACCCTCTTCGGGTTCTCTCTACTGTAGGTGTGCGTGTGTGTATGTACATATACATCAAAAATGACAACAGTTGGACTGTAGCATAGCTCCAAAATGTGTTAAAACTCCTTCTGCATGAATCAATCAATCAATCTTTATTTATATAGCACTTTTCATACAAATTAATGTAACACAAAGTGCTTCACACTACAACGTCATTAAAAACAATACAACATGAGTAAAAACAATACAATATAACACATTTAAAAAAAATGGTACACTCACATGTGTACATTAACACACGTTATTGAAACTGACATACCCCTTTATCATGACAGAGGCTGGCTTTTGGACCTAATGCTGATAAAATGCTTTTCCTCTTTAGCCTGGAGAACACTAGCTATTTTTCAAAAACTATTTGCAGTGCTGACCTCATCTGAGATGGACAGTAGCACAGTGGAATTTTGTGCAATTCTAAACTTTACAAACAAATCTCTTCAGTGCCCACACATTTAATACGTGTATGTAAAATAAATGTTATATACAGTGGTAAACACACGTCCCAACTTTTTAGGAGTGTGTTTCAGTCATCAGATTTTAAATCTGTGTATATTTTTACAAATCAAAGTCACAAGGTAAAACATGACATATTTGTGTTGCAATTTTTTCCAATGTAGTACAGGGTGAATGGACTCATAAAACACATTTTTGTTTAGATTTGCATTTTCCATAATGTTCCACCTTTTTTGGAATTGGAGTTGTATATTATCCTAAATTACAATGCATATACTATTGCTAATAAAATTTACATGGTGTGGACCAGGACAGAACTTTAGTCAGAGATTGTAGATCTTTGGTTTGTGTGTGTGCACATGCATACATGGTTTGCACAGATTGGATCAAGTGAGTTATTTGTTCTGGCAAGTTACAAAAGTGTGTACATTACACCACTTAAATGAAGAGAGGCTGATTCATTCACTGTTTATTGATCGCACTACTAGATGTCTCCCATGCACAGACCGATGCGCGCAGCTGTGTGTGTGTGTGGTGTATAAATCCTTTAGATTTGCTTCTTTTTCTCTACATAATATGATGTCCAGGAAAATCAGTTTAGCAGCTGAATATTAGGTATGATAATGGCAGTCTAAAAGCAGGTGCGTGTGTGGTGATCGCAACATAACCTGGTAATGTTACTGGTAACTGTAGGGGTGCGCTTGGTGTGAGACATCTGGCCTACGTGCCAGTACAGCTGGTGAGCCAGGAATGTGCAAGGTCGAGGTTGATGTGGACGGAAATTTGCAGCATGCTCAGAACAAGAACCCCGCTAACACTTTAAAGGTGCCCGTGTCAGCAGGAAGGCTGAAATCGGGGAAATGTGCTGCTTTAATCAAACCTGCTGTTTTGCTTGTTTGTACAGTATGTGCACACTACACATATTAACATACTGTAGTCTTATGTATTTTCTCCTTTTTGTTTTGCAAGAATCAAGTGCTACATTATACAGCATTATTTTAGTCTATAACTCATTTCCTAGCTAGCTATTGTATACGTCTCCTTTAAATAAATTGGCTCACGTGCCAAGCTTAGTGTGGGTGATAATGGATTAAGCAAATATTTTTTGCAGGAGTGTGTGTGTGTGTGTGTGTGTGTGTGTGTGTGTGTGTGTGTGTGTGTGTGTGTGTGTGTGTTTAGAGAAATGAGGAATGTAACCTGCCGTAGTACAATTTGTGCTGCAAACGTTCCCCAGCCATAAGTCTGGTGCCAAAATCGAGTGCTAAAGTGGCTTGAAATGTTTATTGAGATGGAATGTCATCTGTTTGTCATTTAACTGTCTAGAATGTTCCTATGAATCCTTTATAGAGAATAGGCCTATAGGTAGGTGGAGGTTAAGGTTTACAGCACATAATTGTTAGTGTATTCTGGAATACAATGCCAGAGTTGGTTCTTCTGTTTACAATCTTTCAAACTTATTTCAGATTGTTCTATATATTTTTGCATTATATTTTTCTCTCTTTTAGTCCACTCTGGCACCAAATGTTTCAGTAAGCATAATCCTACAACATGTTGCATGCGCAAATGGCTGCCTGCACAAATACAATAAATATGTATTGCTGTAGTGTCAAAGTTGTCATAAATGCAATGTTTTGATGCTTTCTCTTAACTTTGTACACAATAATTCATTTTAATTTACAGTCTTAACTTTTCGCAAGGTCAAGGCAAATGCTTTTCTTAGTGCTTCTATTAATCGATTGTACTGATGAATAATTTAGAAGAGATTCATGTCAGTCTGAGATTTTGGAACTGCTTGAAAAAGCTTTGTGAATATTTGTCAGCGTGAAATCTTAATGAGATTTTTACTTTCTGCAACCAACTCAGACACACTATTGCTCTGTCTAGCGTATTTTGCATATTTTAATTTCAATATTTATACTTGTATTTTTAATCTCTGTCAGTGGATCCACCCTCCCACACACCAGTTTTTTACTTCATTGGGTTGTTCTACCTGTTTGGTTTCCAGGCATGTCAGATACGTTGGCTAGAGCAGAGAACTGAGTACTTCTGCCAGAGGAAACTCATTCAGGATGGGTGTGGTTGAAGAGGGTCTAAGATTGTGGCCCGAGGATACATGGAAGGCTAAATCAGCTGTAGGGCTGGCCCAAATACCATTTTTTGAGATTAGAAGTTTTGGAAGTAATTAATAGAGAATACCTAATCGTTCGGGGGTGGGGGACATGATACAAAATATGTATCTGTTCCTAGTGGGCTGACAGAACTGTTTACAAGCTTTCGGGATATGCACGTCTACAATGTTTGAGTCTATAGTTTATTGTACACATTTTTGGAAAGCTAAGATTATGTAATTTTATTGAAAGATACAAAAACGGGTACAATAATCAGTATTTTTGTAAGACCACCAACATACTTTAACTGTAACTGCTCACCCATGGAGACTTATTCCACAAATACTGTACAATAGGCAAGAGACTGCCGGCATTTGGTCTCGTGACCCGCTCTGTGCACCGCGACCCGTCATGTGACGCCCCTAGCACCAATAGGAAGTGTTGTGTCTGGTCGCGTCGTGGCGCGCCAACCGGATATATTACACAAAACGCGAGTCACAAGACCAAATGTCTCTTGCCTATTTTAGTTTAATTTTGTATTACTACCTTGCTCATTTATTTATCTGAGCAGTTCATTTAAGATTGTTTTGATAGCATCAGATCAACAACATAGTTGGAAGCTAGGCTACCATAAGCATTTGAAAGATAGCGTATAGCATAACGAGGAACAGAGCAGTCGCGCTACAACAGAAGCAGAGAAAATAGCTGCTACGGGAGCTGGGGCATACTGCATATTCTCTCGTGTTTTCAGGTGCTTCGACGTGAGGAAATAGATCAGTGGCATAGTCTCTAGCTGGGCGACATGTCAACGCGTGTCAAAGCACGTATAGATGGCGCCGTGTGAAGGTTGTACAAAGACAACAATTGTCCGCCAGTGTGCGTTGAGGTTTAGTTTAGCTAATACACCATGAATCAGTATACCAATACAACTGGACGGTAAAAGTGAGCTAGATAGCTTTTTTAGAAGTTATTTGTGAAAATATTCATACTTATGTGAATATATTCATGATAATCATAATAATGGACATTCACCACCATACGATTATCATCAGTATTTTATCACAATAAACAATAATATATATTGTCCCATCCCTACTAGAGTGTATACACAAAGCTATGTCGAAATGAGGAGTTCCGGTTGTCTTTGAGAAATAATTTAATTAAAAAAAAAAAAATATATATATATATATATAAATAATTATAGGCTAGCAGCATAAATTCCCCCACACTGCACTGCACCACCTATGTATGTAATTTTATCATAATAAACGTTGCATTGCAACATGTCGAGGGGGTGATGGAGAAAATTGTATATTGAGTGAGTTGTGCCGTATTAACATATTAGGTGTGTTTTAGCCAGTGAAGTAGAACCATGAATGTATTAATATGACAATGAGACGTTGAATTAATTAAATTATTAAGAAAGGGAGCGTGGTTGAGGTAATAACATGTTTTCTTTTCAATAATTATTTGTAGTGTATTTCTGCTTCTACAATATAGGCATATATTTCCATGAGACTTAACTGTAAAAAAAGTGAGGCTTACATTGTGAGTAAAAACACAATTGTACCAAAAATTTACTGAACAGTGATTTCTAAACTATGTGAACCGAACCGAGACTTCAGTATACCGTTACACTCCCACATGCCTCACTGTATGGCTTTGCCATCAGCCGTGGTCACACACACAAAACACACACAGGAGATCAAAGGTTGAGCGTTGCCCACATTCCCCGAGCAACAGCCACCTTACATGCGCGCACACACGGTCAGACAGTTTAAGGAAAACGGCACCCGGGCTGAATGCTGTCTTTTCAGTGTTGTCCTGGATAATGTGAGCAGAATCAGGTTGGTTGAGGGAGGGAGGGGGTGGACTGTGAATGAAGCAGAAAAGGGAAGAGAGAGTGAATGGGGGAGGGTACTGATGGGCAGAAGGCAAAATGCTGTTTGCGGAGTGGGATATACCGCTTGTGTGTGTGTGTGTGTGTGTGTGTGTTTGTGAGAGAGATGAAAAATGACATTGCCACATGTCATGTAGGCTACTGTACAGCCACCAAGCAAGCAATACTTGGTTCAGTGTATTCAATGAGAGTAGCATTTTTCTAACCTATTTATCACGAAACATTACTGTACACTGACGCAACACACATCTAATTGACCATCCGTTTCTCTGGCCTAGTTTCTGTTGTGTCAACATCGAGATGTCTCCTTTCTGTTCTCCTAAGGCAATGCAGAAAGCAGACATGCAGCGACTTTTGAGGGAACCTAGCAACTGGAAAGAGTCACAACAGCGGAGTTTAACTAGACTGCTCCAGTACTAGATAGAGACATTTTCCAGCACATTAATTCCCTTTTGAAGTGTTCTATTGGCGATAGCATAAATGAGATTTGGTGGAAGTTCAGTAGGACACAATTAAACTAATCGTTAACTAGAATTAATATGTAGCTCGACTAATTAAGTTTGTGTTTATATTTTGAATGGTGTGTGTGTGGACAGGAAGCTTTAGGGTCAAGAAGTCTCTCTCTCTCTCGGCTTGGCTGATGACAGGAAGCAATAATGCTGGCGTGCTTCCGGATGCTTCTCTCAGGGGAGTGTGGCTGACTGCCCTGCTGCCCTGTGTAACTGAGTGGAGCAGAATGAAAACAAAAAAAAATACTGTAGTGCAGTGGGTGGAAAGATAGCCAATAGGTTAATTTGAAAAGCGTCAAGTAGGCAACAATAATATATCCATATGAAATACAGCAGCAGCACAATAAAAATGCTTAATGTAATTATGGACAATTTTGGTCAAATAGAAACGACAACAAAATAAACCTTTTAAATTAACTTCAAGGTTTTCTTGCATACCTAAGGTAGTCTTAAAGGTCACAATATATAAATAAAGATGCTTATTTTAGCATCGGAGTAGCCGTTTAGCACCTTTTGATTGTAGCACACTAAATATTGGAGCACACTACATTTCCAATAAATCCTAACGGTGTGAAAATGCAGTGTCTCTCACTCTAAGTGACAGTCACTGGGCTGTATTTGGTGCAAGGCCAGCGGTAGCGCTAACACATACGTAGTGAGAATTTAGTGAGCGCAAGGTGCTGATTCTCTCACATGGTCACATTAGCTGTTTGTCCGGCTTGCCATGACATTGCTTGTGGTCAAATTGGCGTGAGATGGGTGCAGCACGAGAGTCAGGCAACGCAGTGCTAGTTTAATAAAATAATAGTATTGTGCTGACGTCTCCGCCTTGTCAGACCACGTCTTAGCATAGGCGTATATGTTGTGTGGTATCAGCTAGTCAAATGTGCACTAAGCACAGGCTTATACAAAATCACATGCTACTTTTGTGTGGTCTTTTGGCCTACTTTGTGCAACAATAAACTAGACTACTAATGTTGGTGGTTTATTAGAGGTGCCATTTGCGGTGTAGGCTACGCCTGGCGTGCCATAGGGTTTTGATCTTAATTAATTAGTCATAGTTTCCAGCTGATAGTTACACGTGGTCGCATACGTAGTCAGAACACCAGTACTAAACTGTTAGAAGGCATATTCTGTTGAACAATTCACCACGGACTGAGATCACGTTGCCTAAATGGCCCAAAATCACACTATTTCAGAAGCTGCGCCACGAACCTGATAATTCAAAACAAAAAAATGGCAATAATACCACAGTATTGTGCCAACCTAAATCACTGCATGTACATTTTCTTCACCGCGACAGCCCTACTCATGCTACGTTCCAGCATTTTGATCCAAACCTGGTCAGGATCTCTGCTGATAATGTAACAATGTGATGATTACATATCTTCCCTGCATGCCCACCACCACTCTTACTGATTATTATTATTATTTATTTATTTTTTACACTTTTCTAACTGCGCCACAATTTCCACCAGAAAATGTCCCTAAATTAGCAAAAACGGATTGGCCATATCTATCTTGGATCGACTTGTGCTGTGAACTTGCGCTATGATTTCAGCTGTTATTTTTCAATTGGATAATTGGGCAACTCTAATGTATAGGTAGACAATGATTTTTAGTGTTCTTATGGAAAATATTTCCTTGCTTCTCTCCAAGTCTTTGTGTCCTCAGGATAATCAATGATCTTGCTGCAGGACCCAGGCCGTGTGGCAGGCATTAGCATCACACCTTTTGTGAGCATCCTCAATTGTGATTGGTTTGATTGGCGGCTTCAAAACCAGGTCTGCAGCCTCTCACATTAACGGATCTGTTCTAATGCACAGATAACACTGGATAAGTCCAACAAGTACACTACCGTAAAAGTTTGGGGTCACTTAGAAATTTCCTAATTTTTGAAAGAAAAGCACAGTTTTCTTCAATGAAGATAACATTAAA
>JAODTR010004870.1:0-11760 GCA_025399935.1 Amblyopsis rosae | reverse complement strand
GGCATACTCCCAAGCCCCCTCCAGGATCCTAGCGAGAGTAAAGAGCTGGTCCGTTGTTCCACGACCAGGACGGAATCAGAAAAAAAATTCTAATTTCAATAGCTTTTTCTCTGAATGTTTCAGAAAGTTCTAATATGGTTTACATTTCTCAGTCCATGATTTTTTGAAATATAATTTTGATATTTTTCAATATATTTTTTTCTAAACATTGTTCAAATTGCACATAGAGATGCCCTACACAAAACACAGTCCATGATTTTTTTTAAATAAAGTTTTTATTTTATTTTATAAAATGTTAAATTTCAATAGCTTTTTTTCTGATTGTGTAAGAGAGTTCTAACAAACTTTATTTAGCTCAGTGAGATGCCCTACACAAAACACAGTTCAATATTTATTTTAATAAAGTGTAATTTGTTTTGGTGAACATTTGAAATTTCAATAGCTTTTTTGCTGAATCACTCGGAAAGTTTAAACAAACTTTGTTTACCTCAGTGAGATGCCCTACACAAAAACACAGTCCATGATTTTTGTTTTATAAAGTTTTGATATTTTTTAAATACAATTTCCAATTTCAATAGCTTTTTTTCCAAATAAACGTCTCAGGAGAATCAGGACAAAGATGTGGAAGATGAGCTAGTAACACTAAAGTAAACTAAAGCTAGTACACTCCAGGTAAAAACGGCAAATTCCCAGATGTTTCTTTGCCTGCCTGTGAGTAAAACAGGCTACCAGAACAATGTCTGTGTAAAAGGGACAGCCAGCATGCTAAAAGATAAAGTGAAAATTAATGTGATAGACGGATATAGTTTCTAAATATTCCACAGCCAGTATGAACCCTTCCCAGGGGCGTTGTCTTACCAACAAGCCAAGGTACTGTATGTCAACGTGACAAGACTTCAAGAACATCACATGAGGTGCCATTGGAAATGGTTTAACGGTGTGTGTGTGTGTGTGTGTGTGTGTGGGGGGGGGGATAATAGTCATTCACTACTTGTTGCATCTGTCCGTCACCACGACAGGGAGATGCTCCACGGCTCCTCTGGGCCGGCTAGCAGCCCCCTGACTTGGCACAGGGGGCTGCATGGGGGGCAGAATGGCCCCCCCTTTACGGGACAGGATGTAGATGTCCTTCCTGAGGGCCTCCATGTCCCGGGCCTGGGTCTCCACCTGCGCCTGAAGTTGGGCCAGGTCTTCCCTGTAGGACGGCCTCCCCTGGTCCTGTGTGTGTGTGTGTGTGTGTGTGTGTGTGTGCGCACGCACAAGCATCAGGACACATGGGAGAACACACGCTCACACATACATACTGTACTCACTTCTGTATGTGCATACACACACACGCACGCACACACACACACACACACACACACACACACACTACAGTACCGTGCCAGCGTGGCTGCCTTTGGCCCGGTCCGCCAGCTCTCTCCTCTGGCAGAACAGGCTGGTCTTCATGTTGAGCAGCTCTGTGTTGTGCCTGGTCACCTGCAGCAATGCATTATGGGCCGCCTGCACCTTCGCCTGCAGCCAAGACGGAACGGAACCTCATATTAGTAGATATTGATGTATAGATATACAGTATAAAGGCATCATATTAATATATGGTTAGTAAATATTAATATATCATTATATACAGTAGAAATAATATTAGTAGATATCAATATATAAATATGAAGGCATAGATTAGGCTTCCATGGCTACACATTCATTCTGTGTACATATGTAAATTATTTCATATATTTTTCCATTTACAGAAATCTCCTGAGGTGAGGTTGACAGAACAGTGCCTGTTACCGTAGTAACGCTCTGATACAACAGTAACAAACAGTGACACACACACACAAACACAAAACATTAGACACGTACACACACACAGGCGCACACACACACACACACACACACACACACACACACACACACACACACAGAGACACACACACACACACACACACGCCTACACACCTCCCACAGCTTGGTCTCCTGGGTGTGGTCTGCGGCCCTGGTCTGTAGCTGGTGTTGCAGCCCCAGCAGGGAGCTGCTCCCGGGGCCCAGTGCCCGCGTCTGCAGGCTGGCCAGGTCCACCTGACCCTCCGCCTGACCCTCCAACCTGCTGAGCATCAGGGAACTGACCTGGAGCTGGAGCTCTGGGGGAGCGCGCGCACACACACACACACACACACACACACACACACACACACACACGCACACACACGCACGCACACGCATGCACATGTGCATGTGGTGTGGATCGAGCCAGCTGATACTGTGAGAATACGGTTGTCAATGTTTCGATCACACACACGAACATGATCAACTTGTGCAAACGCCGCGCAAAACCAAGAAACTAAGCAAAAACAAGTAGGCCTACAGTATATCGCTATATCCACGTGTTTTACGTTTTGACTATTAGCACAGTGGTTCTTAACCTTATTGGAGGCACTGAACCCTGCAAGCTTCATCAGTGCATTCACCGAGCCCTTTGTAATTGGAAAAATAAAATATGATTTCTTCAAAACATAGGTATATATTGTATTTGTGCACTAAATAAACATGCATCAGTTGCACACAATCACTGTGTTCAAAGAACAAAACCAACAAAACATGAATTTCACACAAAACATAACTCAATGAATTATTTACTGCAAATCAATGTGACTTTTGCCTTTTTAGATACAAGATCAGAAATGCGCGGCTTCACCTTGGCAAGTGCCACTCTCATATCACTTTCACAACGTCTGTTCCTTTTCTTAGTTTTCATGTCTACCATCCCTGAAAGGGATTGCTCGCAAAGATACGTTTTAACAAACTGTGAGTATCTCAAGGGCTTTCTTAGCAATAATAATGGTACGATTTGCTAGTGTGAACCGGTCTATACTGTGTGTGTCTTGACCCCTGCCGAACCCCTGAGAGCGACTCAACGAACCCCTGGGGTTCGATCGAACCCAGGTTAAGAACCACTGGCCTAGCATGTGTTATTTTATAAAATGTAACTTTTGTCCTTTCATAGAATGATGGAATCATGATCCATGAATGAATGAATGAATGAATGAGTGGATCCACCCCGCTAAAATGGACTGTCCCATAATACGCACATAGCCAAAACTGGTCTGCCAACAAAAACCACACCGCTGTTTTTTTTGTGTGTTTTTCAGATACACAAAAAAAACCAGACGAAACCACGGGAGTAACGACGTTTTGGCCCCAATGGTGTCCCATATTAGACATACACACACACACACACACACACACAGAGGCATGTGCGTTACATGCACACACACAGTGTACATCACAATTATTCCGAAGACATGAAGACCATTCCTGACTTTTGCAGGCTTCTGACCACATAGGGTTTCTCCCTAGAGACACCACTGACCTTTGACCTGGGCCCTGGCGTCCCTGAGGCTGGCGAGGAGCTGGGCGCGCTTCTCCCTCTGCAGGCGGCACCGCTCCCTCTGCTGGGCCTTCTCTGCTACTGCGGCCGCCACGCGCCCCTGCAGCCGCGACACGTCAGCCCTGCTCACCACCAGGGCCTGGGACAGGTCAGAGGTCACTGCGCCGCCGCCGGAAACATACTCTATCTGGTGGGAAGAGGGGAGGAGGGGGTGGGGGCACGTTCAATAAATACTTGGCAGGTGATTGGATGAACACGTGAACCAGCAAAGTCAGCTGGTAAACCCACTCTTGCCGAAAACAAAGTGGGAAATGTAAAAGATCTTTTCCATCGAGAAAAGCCTTTGCTGCCGTTCTTTGCTCGTCTAATAAACTTTAGGCTAATAAAACCTATTGCAGCATCTACGACGTTTGACCGATGTTGTCTCTATAGCTGCCTGTCCACCAAAACCACGCCTGTCGCTACCAGCAGGGCGCTGATTGGTCACGCACTAGGCGAGAGAGGAGGAGAAGGAAACCTGGGCATGCGAGTCTCGAGCCATTGTAGCGCTGGCATCACATCGGGGAGTGTCATGGCACCAACATCGTCTACGTTTCACATGTGATGCTACGCTAGGTACCTGATGCAGCCGCAATGGAATGACGACGTCCAGCTCATTAAGTCGCTGGTGTTTCTCCCTGCTCAACAGCTCCAGATCGCCCTCTACTGCCTTCAAGTTGCCCTGCACATGTCTCTCCTGCACACACAGTGTAAATTAAGGCAAGCATGCAAGGATACACCCAGTATGATAAAAGCATGTGTCATATAAAATATGTGGCCAGGACACAGGAAACAGGACAATACCAGATACAGGACACAGGAAACAGATCAAGACAGGACACAGGACAAGACAGGAGAGAGCAAGACCTTCTTCAGCAGAGCTTTGTGTCTCTCCTCCAGAGCTCTGACACTCTGGTTCTGCTCGTCCAGAAGAGTGTTCAGGTCCAGGCAGGACTGACGGAGTTGAAGTGTCTTCTCAAACAGCTCTGCCTCACAGTCTGACACAAACGCACACACAAACGCACGCACAAGCATTCAATAGCACTAACATTAGCACTAGCATTAGCACAGCATTAACATTAGCAGTAGCATTAGCACTTGACTTAGCACTAGCACAGCATTAGCACTATAACTACATTAGTGTCAACATCAAACGCCACTGACTTGGAGGGCAGACGCTCATATCCACATCCTCATCCGAATCTGAGTCTTCATCATCGCTGTCCTCTTCTTTCTCTGCCACACACACACACACACACACACTTCAGTTAAAACACAGCACGTACAAATACACACACACACACACACACACGCACACACGCACACACCTACAGTAGACCCACCCTGGCCACCTCTCATCCGGTGCTTGAAGACTCTGGTGAGCACGTCTGCAGACCTGTGGTTTTCCCCCAGCAAGGCCTTGAAGGTCTCCAGCACAGTCCTCTCTCTCTCACGGAGCTTGGTCCCAGTCCTTCTCCTGACCTCCAGCTGCTCCACACACTCCTTCAGCCCCAGCTGCAGATGGACCATAAACGGCCTTTTGCTCATTTCCATAGGTGTGTTAAGATATTGTTAGCTAACACACGTTTCGTCAAATAACTCCTGTATCTCTGTGCATGCTGAAAAAATACATTCTACCCAGCCCTGGCTCCGTATATAAGAACATGAACAAAGTGGCAAACACCGCTGACAACATCTGTGCCATTTGCATGAAGCTGGCTTATATTTTTATAACAATATAACACTAAAACATGTAGTTAAATTGTGAACAGGTAAAAATATGCGATTTATAAATCACAATTATTTACGTAAAGCGTGTGATTAATCACAATTTGATTTTAATCTAATATTTTCTCAGGAAATTCACAAAACAACAAGCAGAAACTGAAGCCTCAAGGTGGAACCGGTCTCACCTGCACGTCCCTGTTCTCCTGCCGCAGCGCGCCGAGCCTCGCCGCCAGGGGGCGCTCCTGCTCCTCATACTCCCTCACCAGTAGGAGCTCCTGCAGCAGCGCGCTGCGGCGCAGGTCGGCCAGCTTCATGCGACAATCCAGCGGCACCTTGTGGTGCCGCAGCAGGCGCAGCTCCTCGTCGAAGCGCCGCACCGACGCCTCCATCTGCCCCGGAGGTGGGGGGTGGAGAGCGGGACAGACACAAACAAACGTCGGCCCGGTCGGGTCATGCCAGGCCTCATGCATAACAGCTGTGTACATTAGAGAGTTTTGTTCATTTATAAAACGTACAACCGTGCAGTAGCGTTTTCCGCTCTCTGCAGAAAATCTGATCCATGCGTCTCGTAGATTATGACAGACAAGTGGTGCAGTGGGTAGAGAGGTGTGACAGCTGATACAAAAGTCACTGGTGCGATCCCGGCTAACTCCTCACCAAGTGTCCAGGTGTCCTTGAGCAAGACATCTAACCATAACTGCTCCTGGTGGTGGCTCGCTCCTTGCAGCTATCAACGTGAATGTGTGTGTGGCAATGTGAGGCAAAGCTGTACAGCACTTTGAGTGCCTGGAAGGTTAGAAAAGTGCTATATAAATGCAGTCCATTTACCATTCAAACAGGAAATGGTAAATTGTTTGCCGCCACTACATACATGTAGTTTTATAGAGCAGAGGAGGATCCTCTTCATAAACTTCTGACAGTTGGTCAAAAATGAACTGATAATACTGTGCGCATAGTGGCGCTGTAATTCATTTTAAATTCAAATGAGTGAATGTTAGACTCTTGTCAGACAAGGACCCATACAGTTTACTACCATCACGTTTCCTGCACTTTTAAAAACCCTCGAACACTTGTTCTCTACAGAACCTAACTGTAATATCACAGAGGCGGGGTCAGATGCCGTCAATCAAAGTTAATAGCAGTTATTGGCCATATGGGCCTGGCTTGGAACTTCAAAACAGACCACACACACATACATTACAGTATTCACACCTTACAGTTATATGATCGGTGCTGAGAGTTAAGTTCAGTTTGTCCACATATTCTTTAACATATGGCATGTTAATGGGCGCCTTTAATAAACACACATTCGTTGGAACCTTGCATTATTGTTTTAGCTGCCTAGATTAGTTTTTTAACGCCCACACACACTTAATATAGTTCTATGATACACACCTGTTCCAGCAGACAGTCCTGTTGGTACACCAGCCTGACATGTTCCTCCTGCCTCACCAGCTCCTCCAGCTGGCAGGAGGAAGCCATTACATGAGCCTCCTCTCTGCTCTCCTCCTCCTCCTCCTCTTCTTCCTCCTCCTGCTGTAGCTCCAGTTGTTCCAACAGGGTCCTCCTCGTCTCCTCCTCGTCCTGCTCCTTAGCAAAGACCCTGCAGAAGAAAAGAGCAATAATAACATTGTACCTCCTGTACAAAGCAAGCAAAGGAACCTTAATATAATAAAGTTAAGGAGTTTGTGGGACTCCTGAGTGTTAGTCAACCACCATAACCGCTAGTTAGGGTGGCTGTCAGCAGTAGATTGTGAGAAGCTAGCTGCTAGTGTGCTAAGGTTAGAAGCTAGCTTCTCAGGAGTAAACATTACCTGTTTGACTATGTGGTAATAGGTATAATGACATTATGCTGCATTTGGTCTATTTAAAATATTGTTTGCTTATAATTGCTGGTATACGACCTGTCCAACTACTGACATATGTACTAAATGTAAGTCGCTTTGGATAAAAGCGTCTGCCAAATGCCGTAAATGTAAATGTAGACGTGAACAGCTATCCGCTAGCCAGTTAGCTCACAGGAATCGGTGTGAGAAGCTTGATGCTAACGTTCCTGTTAGCCAGCTGGCCTAGCCGTGACAAGCTAGCTGCTAACACACGTTAGCATCTCACACCTACTCCTTCGCGCTATCTGCCTGTTAGCTAGCTGCTAACACAGCTGTTAGCCTGCAGGAGTAAACGTGACAAGCTAGCTGCTAACACACATTAGCCCAAAGGAGTAGGTGTGAGAAGCTATCTGCCGACCTGCTAGCACGCAGAGTGCCGTAGCGCTCCAGGGTGGCGCGGTCAGGGCGGAGCCTCTCCTCCGGAACCTCCTCAGGCAGAAGCCTGGGGAGGGGGGGCAGTGGGCAGCGCTCGTGGGGTGCCAGGCTGCACCGGACGAGCCGCAGCTGGAGCGCCTGGGAGCGCAGCTGGGACACCAGGCGCACCTTGGCGTCCCGCAGCGCCAAGATGCGGCTGTTCATCTCACTCTTCTTCTCGTGTATCTGAGAGGGAGGGAGGGGGGAAGGGCGGGGGGGAGAGAGAGAGAGGGGAGGAGAGAGGGAGGGAGGGAAAGAGGAGAGCGGCATAGAGAACAAAGTGATAGAGAATGGTTTGTGTGGTTAGGTTAAGTCAGCAGATCGTTAGGAAGGTGTGAAACATTTATCCTCCATCTTACTGACATACATTTCTATGACAAAAGGCGCATTCGTACCACCCAGTTCTAAGAACTACATAAAAACCTACTAAAATGTTATCTTTAATTAATTCTCGCTAATGCAAAATTGATGTCATAAAGTTCCAATGGCAACGTACATTTTTGTTTTTAATGATTTATTCATAATAATCCATCCATCCATCTTCACCCGCTTATCCGGAGTCGTGTCGCGGGAGCGGCAACAAGGGACCCCAAACTTCCCTTTCCCGAGCCACATTATCAAGCTGACTGGGGAATTCCGAGGCATTCCCTGGCCAGTGTGGAGATATAATGTCTCCACCTAGTCCTGGGTCTTCCCCGAGGCCTCCTTTCGATGCAAAGGCGTGAGGTGTTTTGGAGTGCGTGTGTGTGTGCGTTTACCTGCTCCTCCAGGGCCACCATCTCTGTCATCTTGGTTCCTGCGTTCACCCTCAGGTGCTCTGGGACGGCAAAGTCCTGGTCCGTCTTCAGCCGGAGGACGCCGGTGTTCTCCGTGGCCTGGCGGATGGCCAGCACGTCAGCCGGGTCCTCGTAGTCCTCGGGGGGCTTTTCTGCGCAACTGACACATCAGGAGGTGTTGGTCTCGCAGAGCCAGCCGTCACCTAGCCTAAAGTCTGGGACACAGCGCTGGCTAACTACCTCAAGACCCGCCGACTCGACAGGTGTACATAACTTGTTTGTTGTAATGTTTTTACAAAACACAGTAATAAAGGAAGCACACAATGTCAGTGAGGCTCTGTTAGTCAAAGAGATCATTAAATACAGAAGCCTGTAAATGGGCTGCATTTATACAGCGCTTGTTCTGACCTTCCAGCCACTCAAAGTGCAGTATTGCCTCACATTCACCAACACACACACACACACACACACACACACCACAAGCGACTTCTCGATCACCTGCTGCCACTCTGCCCACTGTTGCCCCCCAACCACATTCACTTCCTGCTCCCAGGAGGAGAATGTGGTTGCACACAGTACAACTCACAGCTGGGCCCATTCCTTCTTCCTCTGCTCCATCTTAGCCAGTGCTTGCCTGGCCTTCTTCAGGTCCCTGCGGTGCTTCTCAGCCTCCGGACCGGACAGCTTGATGCTGCTGGGTCTCAGCCCAGGGTTACTAGGCTGAGGGGTCCCTATGGCCTCATCGTTGCCCTCCTCTGGCAAGGGAGGGAAGCACACACAAAACAAGGTTTTCTGAAGATTCAAGATTAAAAAAACTTTATTGTCTATCGAAAAGTAATAATAAAACTTTTCTTGGGTTAGGGGTCACAACAGACACATTAAAACAGACACATGAATGGTGCTGATAAAAAGTGACATTAAAACAATCAATCCATAAATAAATAAGTAAAGCAGGTTTGCAAATATGCATTTAAAATGTGTGTATTTGGACTTGTTTAACACAGATATTGCAGAGGGAATTATAAGTATAGTATAACTCCTGGCGATCCACATTAATCATTATTGGATTAACATATGTCTTTATATTTCCAACTGATGAGTTAGAGCCCTTTTAGATAATTTTTTTTAATCACTGCTTGATGCAGTCACAGTGCTAAACACACACACACACACACACACACACACACGCACACGTGCACACACACACACACACACACACACACACACACGTGCACACACACACAAACCTTCTGATTTGCTGCCAGTAGCAAGTAGTGCTTCTGTGTCTCCGTTTTCCAGCACTGCGCCCCCACCAGGTAAGGAGGCCACAGCCGGCTCTCTGAGCAGACGCAGAGGCAGGCGGTAGGTGGTGACCCTGTAGTTGCTCCGGATGGCCACCAGGGTGACTGGCTGGGACTCCAGCGCACCCCGGAACCTGCATAGAGGCAAGACTCGGGTGAAACAACATATATGTTTACCTGACTATGTCTACCTATAACAGGTCTCTGTTACACACTGCCAAGATTAGTTTGGCTCTCCTTCTAAAGTCGTTAGTAGTAGTAGTCACTTTTATATAAGGAGACTCTAATTACTCTAATGTGCGAGTGTGTGTGTATATGTGCGTACCGCTCCCTCAGCCTGTGGAAGGAGGTGCGGTGGTGCTTGGCCTCCTCCTCCAGCTCTTGCCTGACCTCCATCACCTTCTGCTCCTTCAGCCTCTGCACCTCCTGCAGGAGCTGCTGGTCCAACTCCTGCTCCTGCGCACACACACACACACACATGCACACACACACACGCACGCACACATCCGCAGACATGCACACGCACACACAGACACTCACTCTCACACACACACATCCACAGACACACACGCAAGATTAATTATTTACATGTGCATCTAGCAAAGGATTTTATTCAAAGACAATACAATCAAATAAAAAGTAAATAGCTGAATAGGCATCACAAATACTAATAGGCAATTGTAAGCAATGAACATTCAGGATAATGGCAGTACCGTGTCATGAGGGCAAATGTACAGTAGCTATACATTTCACAACATACATTACATTACATCGACACAATTGAACTCTCAAATGGTTAATAATAATAATAGAAAATAGTTAGGATTAATCATCTAAGAGTTGATCCTAACATACATAGAGCAGGACAGAATGGATTCTTTAAACATTTATAAATTATGTAAAGGTATAGTCAAGTATTTTAAACAAATTGTAATATTTTTTGTAACTTTTTGTAAAATTAACCAAATATCGCATTCCGCTATTTTACCATTCTCTGTGCGTGCTGACAAAAGTACAGTACATACATAAAGTACATACATAAAGTTGCGAACACCCCGCTCACAACGACAATGTGTGGGGCGTGGAACTTCTGAGGGAGTTTGTTTTGATTTGAGTGAAGTTAGCAGGCGTTCAAGAGAATGGCTAACTCTGCCTTTAAATGCCTGAAGAAGTGTGTGTAATCGTGCACACACACTCAGGTCATTCACAGACGGTGTCCTCACCGTGAGATGAAGCTGCCCCGGGAGACTCTGGACGTCGGTCAGCCGATTCCCCAGCTGACCCTTCAGCACGGACAGCCTCCTCCGTTTCTCCCCCCTCAGGAGCTCAGCCTGCAGACGTATCTGCTCCTGCTTGGCCTCCTCTAGGCTGCACATGGGATGAACGAGAGGCGGAGAGAGAAGGTGAGAGGAGGACAGGGAGAGTGGGAGAGAGATGAAAAAAAGAGAGCGAGGGGGAGAGACAGAAGAGAGGTAGCTATCCCAGTACATGTGAATGTAGTCCATACACGCATGCATGATGTGCATGACGCTAGTTACCTGGCTGCAGAGTAGTCCACATCGACCACACCCTCCAGCTCCAGGACGTCCTGCTTCAACAAGACGCTGCCGTTAGCTCATTAGCTGCATGTAATCTACACTTCATCATATAACGAAGGAGTAGTATACAACAACAACAACAACATATATGTTTACCTGACTATGACTACATATACCTATAACAATATAACTATAACTATAAAGGTTGTCTAAGCAGCCTAATTAGCCACAGATACAGGTGAATTAAGTGAAATGTGAATTAAGATTGGCTTTTATCTGCTTTATTATTATTATTATTAAACCTTCATTTTACCAGGAAAAGACTCATTGAGATTCAAATCTATTTTTCAAGAGAGTCCTGACTCCTGGGTATAGACATGTAACAGTTTCACATCAAAACACAATACCAAAACAACTACAATTAAGAGAATCAGTCACCATATATTTTAGAAGTGACGTAAAATGACCGAGAGTGACAAGATATCCCTTTTTTAAATTCCTCTGCAAGGCAATCTGCTTACAGACTAGACAGGAATGTGTGGTGTACCCCTCTCTTCTGGCTGACTGTGATACAGGTCAATAAGAGCAATAAGGAGACATCATTGTGAGTCTCGTGACGTAGTGCTGATGAAGAGGCTGAGACTAGAGACAGTCTCTTATGTGACGTAGTGCTGATGAAGAGGCTGAGAC
>JAODTR010004869.1:0-11760 GCA_025399935.1 Amblyopsis rosae | reverse complement strand
TAATATATATTATATAAAATCACATTTAAGATTGTGCTGTCTATTCTGATTAGTTTTAAAAAAGCGACTTGCACCACTGACCAGAAGCAGGATGATTAAAACAGAAAACCAATAAATTTGCTTTCTGCTGGTCAATGACTAGTAAATAGTTATTTACTACCTATTGAACTTTTTTTGCCAATTCATGAACATGTCGTCATGTCTGTGTGCACTGCATGAATGGGAGCTAGCCGAGACGTCAGCCTCTCTGTTGTTCAGGATCCTTCTCTCTAGACAAACACTCCATCCGTAACATCTACATGTACATGGATGTATACTACTATAATAGAAGGAGAACAACGGAATAAGGCAGTGGCAGTCAATAAAATAAAGAGGCTGGCCTGTAATGGGAACGTCGCTAGAAATAATGTTTCTGTCTCTTCAGACCCCAGAGAATATAATCCACATCTCAGTGAACACGCTATCCTCTAGCCAGAGTAGTAAAAAACAAGCAATTCTACAATGAAACCCCCAAAGGTGTTGCACTTTGTCAGGTAGAAGACAGAGAAGCACACTGTATGTACAGGTTCATTTTTGTACAGCTGTGCAGCTGTGGAGGTTTCAGAGACAATAGGAATGAGGAACAATAGATTGTATTTGTTCATTGTGTTGTGTTCTCACCATCAGTCCACCATTACTGTACGGTACATGGCAATCTAAGTCATGTCGGAACCCAACATGACTCTCTCACGAACATGTCCGGCCTTGTCAGCGCAAGCATTCAGCTGCCATGGTTATTAAAGCACTAATGGAATTTTGCATAAAACACCTCTCTGTAGCGCTCTCTAAAGAAATCAGTAACAGCGTGAAGTGCCAGGAGATTAGCTCACGCAACACAATAAGATGTAGTTTTTTTCCCCCTTTTATAGTCAAAGAGCTTATTAGGGCTGAGAATGAAAACCTGTTTTTTGTGTGGGGAAAGAAAGTGTTTCCAAGGCTAAATTGTTCAGTATTACTTATTTCTGTCCCCCCTTGCCCCTTGACTAAAAGGGTGAGGGGAAGATCCCATCTGGCAGTGTGCATATTGAGAGAAAGCAATGAGAGCCGACCATTGTTGTCAGGGGTAAACACAACACAATTTGCATATTTTTCAAATCTGTTCAGTTCAATGTTGTTTGTTTTGGGCAGTTGAAGATGATGTGGGCAGATAGATGGAAAGCAAATAAAAATAAACTTGTTCATATTTATAAAATGTTCATGCTTGTTTTAGCTAAATCAACTATCAATATTCAAAAATAAGTTGACTCTTCCATGACATGAGCCAACTAGGGATGTGCATTTTGGTCATTTTGACTGCTGGAGGACGAGCGAGTACTTGAGTATTTGTATTCTTGGCCCGGGAGAAATTAAATACCTCAGAAAACTATAGCATGTACCAGGCGATGTCAGTTTCTTATTTGAATTAACGTATTTCATTAAAAATGAAACTTGCACGTATAGGCTATCACTCGGTCGTCACAGTGCAGTGTAGTTCTAGAAATATGCTGTCATATTATATATTGTTCCAAGATGACCGAACATAACTGCAGTCGGGGCAATAATAGCAAAATGATATTAAATATAGTATGTCGGACAGACCACTGAGTGAGCAAGAGGGAGTGAGAGAGAAGAAAGAGAAATGCCGGAAGCGAGCATGTGTATTACCTTAAAACACACGCTGTGTTTGGATACACGGCCGCAATATTTCAGTTTATCTAAATAATCCATCAAATAGGCTACAGTTTTCCAGGTTTCAGAAAATAATAAGAACTGAATTTTGATTAAGTTACGCTAATTTAATTGAGATGTTGATGGGATTTCATGACGGGCGGAAAGCATTGTTAGACAGACAAAATGGCAGATACAGTAGGAACAAATCTATTTCTGTTTGGTCAGACTGCATGTCAAAAACTATGGCGATGAGTTGTTTGGAACCGGACTACCTACTAGACTATTGCAGAAAAATTAGACATTATGTTACGTAGCCTATTTAATTAAATTGAGAGATGAATTTAATTAGTTACACATTTATGTGTGCGTTGTCATCATTGATCATGAAATGTATGATCGAGCAATGGTGTCACAGGTGAGCACTCGAGTACTCAAGTACCCGTTCCGATCCTTAGAGCCAACCATTTTAAAATTATGTTGGATTTGTTTTGTTGTCCAAGGCCAGCTCACAATCCTCATGGTTTCCTTTTTAAACTTTTTATTTCAGAGATGGATTTCACAATCCAAAAATTACTTTCTTTCAAAATAGAATACCTGCAACATCATGAATAATTTCTCTCTCATGCTGTCATGAACCTTGCTGTCATGCACGAGGCTTGTGATTGCTACGTACCCTCAGCGTTGCAGGTTGTGAAGTACTCTAGGCTACTCTTAAAAAAAAGCATACAGTATGGTTTCAGGAGATTAGCCAACCATTTTGAAAATACGATCTGTTAAAGGGGACCAAACGAATGCTTTAAATAGAAAATGTACCTACATAAAATATATACACACACATTTAAACATGTTTTTAAAACAGGTAACCATGAGATTGAAAGTGTAACTTTTTACTGAATGAGTCTTTTGAGCTACATATGCGTGTAGAGGAGGCCACCATGTTTATCTGTACCCTCATCTAGACCACTAGGTGGCAGTATAAAGTCTTATTTGCTTTAGTCTATAAGTTTAATTAAGTGAAGTCGGTCCAACACCTGAAAAGAACAAAGGAGTCAGCCTGCGATATAACATTAGACTGGGCATATTCAGCTCTACTGAACAGCATCTCTTTGTAGCGCACATCTTCATGAGGTCTGGGAAAGCAGGGCTTCTCGTTGAAGGCCAGCTCACAATGCCATCTGACAGTGTCTAATGATTACCTTTTTAAACTCTATTTCAGAGGTGGATTATAATTATTGTCCTCTCAATACAATCCAGACATGACTTACTGTTAAAATAGAATACTCACAACTAACTCTACAGATGCATTAGAGTTTCAACTTTGGGTCCAGGCTTAAGACCTTTAGACCACAGATGCATTGTATAAAAGCCACATTTTGACACGTGTGTATATACACATTTTAAAATGTACCTGTGCTGTACAAGCAACACACTTGTTTTCTCTGTAAATTCATGTACATAATTACAAAATTAGAATTGCCTTTAGCTTTTCCGTGCAGCACGCTCCAGACATTTGGGTTGAATGATTGCTTTCATAGAACAGGGCCTCTGTCACCATGTGAAGCCAGAAGAACAGGTGTAACTGTATGTTTCTGCCATGTTGCTCTGTGGCATCTGATTCTGTGCTGCTTGTTTGGTCCCTGTTTGGGGGGAAAGAGCCAGTGACTCATCACACTAAAAATACAGTTTAGTTCCAGCAGAGGGCACTTCCCAAATCAATTTTGGAACGGAGGGTGGGGGTCGACTTTTCACCTTGTATGCAGGCCAGAACGACCCAGTGTCCCATGCAAGTCAATGGCTAGGTCCACAGATTGCTTTATTATTGCATTATTTATCTCTGGGGGCATGAAGTATTTTGAGTAGATTACATTAATTCCCAAGTACCTACCATACTAACTGTTTTGAGGTAAATGTACTTTGTTTCAGGCCATGCGTGGTACATTTAACAGTCTGTGTGCTGCCTACATCAGCCTCCACAGTAAAATGCCGTTAGTGACACAACCCAATATTAAGAGACCAGAAGCATTAAATTATCGCTTCCATTGAAATGCATTACAATGTTCCATCTTTCTGTCATTCTAAAATACGTATTTGGTTCAAATCTAGTTCCCATTTTAAATGTAAATAAACACAGATGACACTGCAGATTATTCAAACATCCATTTGGAAAAAGGAAATGAGGTGCAGTGCTCTCATAATGAAGCAACCTTTTGAGAATTTTTATGGTGTGAAATTCTCTTACAGGAGCTGTGAAATATTGTGTCTTAAAATAATCAAAGTGCAGCATTATTGATAACTCCATTTACATGTGTTTCATGCTCTTTTGTACTGTATGTTAATTATTACTGTAGTTTTATGGGGGTCTGTGCTGCAGGACCATACAGTAGAAATATATCTTAGTATTACTATTATTTTTGCTAGTTTTATCGCTTTTGTTCCTGTTGTGCCTAAATACTACTGCTGTTGTAGCTTCTTGTTATCGATACTGTCAAGATTGTGTGTGTTGCCATTGAAGCGATAATTGGATAACTGTATGGGATAATTGGCGCTCATCATGCAAGGAATCTAATTAGGTTTTTAGTTTCTGTTTTGCACGGCAGGTGAGAAATAATGTTTTTGAATTGCTATCGTTTATTATATCTTTCACTAATGTGCCCTGCTACATTTTGCAACGGTTTCTTCAAACCAATTATCGCATGACAATGGTGGCTTCAGGTAGTTAGTTTCTCTGTTGAAATGCCAACAGTATTATCTGTGATTAATTATCTATGCATTTAAATAATTAATGAATAATGAAACATTTGAAACATTAATATAGCAGCACTAACAATGTTTTATGTAAAAATTACCTAATGGAATATTGGTGTCCTGACACGAGAATTGCATCACACATTCTCTCTCTCTCTGTGTGTAATAATCCAAGCTTCCTTGTTCTTTCTTTTAACACTGTACTTAGTCTGGCCACACGTGCATGTTAATGTGCGTGTGTTTGCACGTGTGTGTGTGTAGCCGACAAAGCATTTGTTTTGGTCTGAGATGCTTGTGCTCTAGTGCGACATCTAGTGGCAGACAGGAACTATGCGGTCAGAGCCACGTATAGAGAGAGTCGCGTCATCTCCGTTCACTCCAATGGACCATTTTTTCACAGCAATGGCGGATTGTGGAGCCTCAAAACTGTTCCCGGAAGTTAGCCGCTAATACTACAAATTATATTTTAAATATAAATAAGTGCATTTATTCACTACTAATTACCAAAACAATTAAGATAGATATCTGTATATACTGTATATATTCAAAGCACTTCCTGAAACTTTTTTGCCATAGGTTTTGCCTCTCCATGAACCATGTGACTAGAGATGAAACAATATGAAAATTTCATATCACGATTATAGTGACCAAAATTATTACGGTTAACGATATTATCACGATATATGCTTAATTTCATAAAAACACAAATAAATTAACGATACCAACATAAATTGCCTAATTTATACAGGTAACATAAGCCTAATTAAATCCTAGATACATGTTTTATCTGCTTTGTCCCCCATCTCTTCTACTATAGACTTATATAAATTGCACTAGGCAGTTAAATTATGTATAATCATGAATATATTAACATAGTCTACCTTTATGACAAGTGACAACATATTCAGGGAAGCAACACAGTTACATACAGTAGCCTAGACTGGGCTATATTAGGTCGTTTTGCAGAGCCAGCCTTTACTTTTACGGTGACGTAGTGCAGTATTGTAATGGATGAAAGAGGCTGACATTGACAACACTGTCGGATCGATTGAATGCACTGGAAATGTTTAACTTCCGTTGGCTTAACTCTCTCTTTCCATGGCTCTGGTAAAAGTGTAACTGCACACCAGCTCTGAGCTTGAATCCACCCGCTGCACGTTGAAAAATGCTAAAACGTAGTCAAGTGTACAGTAGGGGAGGAGGGCCCTATTAACGTTAAGGTTAACATTTTAATTTGATGACACCCAATAGGACGAGGAGTAGCCTATGGAAACAAGTCAAGTCCTAGGAACAGTTTACACAATAAATTCCAGATTTTTATAAAAACTGTTATTTTGTCAATATTACCACCATTATTTATGTGTATCATCACAGTGCAGTTTTATTATTTAGTTTGCAGCTGAAAATACACCAATTAGGGTGCAGTTTACACTTTAATGTTAATTCAATATTCACATCATTCACATACTGTAATGTGAGTTACTTACTGTATGTGGCTATATGTGGTCTGCGTATTAAGGAAGACTTGGGGAATTTAAGCACATAAATCCATCTGAATATTAGGTTAGCTGTAGGAGTTTTGCCTTTGGCCATTGAACTATGCAGAACCTGCCCCAACCCCAAGTAAAAGCCACACTGGGTTTTGTCCGCATCCCCTAGAAGACTACTGTAGTTGCTTGAGCGCTAGTGAAATCGTTTAAACGGCAATCGTAGAAATATTGCTTGCTGAAGGATAAGCGCAATTCATGTTTATGCTTTGTCATGGCCAATTATGCGTACTCTCATATAACAGCTTCTGTGGTGCTGAGCATATCGTTCTGTGAATGCTGCATGATATGCTTGTTGATGTTACTGTTGCTGCTGCTGTGAAGAAATTGGTGTATTATGGTAGACTATTATTTTATTCGCAGAGGCTCGAGGTGAACCTTTTTTTTTTTGCCTTAGTATTTTGTGATGGTAGCATATACTGTAGCAATGAAAGATAATTGTTATTTGTCATTCTCGCTGATGTAACACTTTTTAATACCATATAAAGATCCCATGCTGCCATGCAAGCAACTATATGGCTTCTTTAGTGTTTTTTTTTTTTTTTTTCTACATTGTTGTTCTAGTGTCATCGCAACAAGCTATAGTGCTATTTCATATGTATGAAGTTGTGGAGAGCCGAACGTCAAGACTGATTCAAATAGGTTTTTCAACCCGGGGTGCATGCTGAATGCTGCATGCTGAACGCTGCTGAATATACGAAGAGGCCTGCATTTTATCTATGACTGCAAACCAGAGGACCTTATGGCCCACATGTAGTAGCATAAACCGCAATATGCCTGCTGCACAAGGTTTAGCCTTACTGAAACTCCTCATACTGTACAGTGAGATATCCATATTCTCCTCTGTATGACAGATGCACTGCTGCACTTTCAAGAGCTGTCTCACAAAAAGATACCTTTCCTTTAGTGAGCCTTGTGTCCACCATGCAGACCTCGAGAACTGGGTTTTACTATGATTATTAATCTTTCTGCAGTCGTGTACATCCCAGGAAGTCTGAGGTTCATTCAGAAGTTCTCCAGAGAAGTATTTAACCGTAGCATCTCACTGACAGACAGGCAGACTAATTGAGGATATTCATGAGTTGGATGAGCTAATCTTACATTACTGTATGTTCCAACACTCAAAAGAACTCCTCAAAGGACACCAACAGGTAAAAAACATATCCACCTCCTAAAAGTTTACACCAGGTGTTGTGACCAACACATTTAATAAAGAACATTCATGATATACGAGGAACCACTATTACACAATCTGTCCTGGACAGAATGACTTGGGATTATTTGAAAGGCACAAGCGCTATAATTCTTTAAATGTGGTTATGTATACCTGCAGATGCAAAGCTCAGGTGATAACTAACCAGCGCTATACGATATAGTACTGAACACCGTAGCACACGTTGTTTGACTCAGATTGAGACATGGCTCGAGGCGGACTCTTCTAATGTCATCCCAGTTAAAAGTGTTCCGTCGCTGGGAAATATCCACTACGTGATGTTCCCTGCCTGCTGTAATTGAACCACTGTTGCAGTTCTCTTTTTTTTTTTTTTTGACGCACCTCTTTGGGAATAAAGCAAAAAGTTAAAAGCCCCATTTTTCATTTAGGGGGATTGAATCATTTTACATGAAATATAGAAACATTATAGACATTTTAGTTACACTACACTCCTTGATATTTGTTCCGGCACCCCCAAAACCCTGATGTTCCACCCCAGACCACTGCTAATGTGGCTGCACTCTATGTGAGCTGGTGAGCAAACCATTGAACCACAAGGGTAATTAGAGGAGTCAAGGAGTAAAATCAAGGAGAATGGCTTTAATGCAGTTGGTTGTTTGTATTCATGGTTCATCCTGATTGCCCATTTTATTACATTTGTCTTGGCTTTCAGATTCAGATTCAGACAACTTTATTGATCCCATAAACGGCAATTAATTTGCAGCTTACCCAGTCGTCCATACATACAAAACAGAATACTCACAGACAAGTGTTAGGGTTATATGTCAGAGATACAAATCAACATAATACGAAGAATACAATGGCATTCTCAATGACATTTCAGAAGTCTCTACATCATGGCCAGGACACTTTTCCAAGGGAAACACTGCGTTCTTTATTTAATCAGCTCGGCAAAGTGCTACAGTAGTCAAGTGTCATCACAGAAAGCCCGCTTGTTCCTCACGTGAAGTAATGCCAACGTCTGTGCTGTTTTATACAGTATGGCAGCCAATAATATTCATACAAAAAAATATGTTTTGTATAAAAACAAATGAACAATAATAATAAAGTATGACGCAGGGCGTCTCTCAGCTTGTCGCGGTGTCATTGCTGCTTACAGTCTGTAAAATAAAGTTATTTTTGTTATCCTCGTTTTAATCAGACATTGCTGTATTTCTTCGTGCTTTTGGCTTTTAACAGTTGGGGGAGGTCTTGCCCGCTAACTAATGTTCATGCTCTAAATGGAAAGGCAAGCTTTAATAATACTGACCTAAAACATGGCAATGACACTGTAGGCTAGGGTACAGTAGCTCTCGCTGCTTTGAAGGGGACTGGGGACATTCACTGGAAATGGGCCAATCAAGGCACAGACATGGTTACAGAGGAAGGACATGTTGCATACTCTGTTAGAGAGTGTGCATACCGCTTAATGAAACCATTTGTCACAGCGCTCAACCAAACTACAGTCATGTTGTTGGTCTTCATGCTGACATGTCTGATATGTATGGGGTGCATCCCTTACAGTTTGTCTGGTTTTCATCTCATGGCTTCCATCTCACTGGCGTGTGTCATGCATTTATTGTATGGACGGGGTTGAAAAACAGATCATAATGATGTCTATTCTCTCTTTAGCCTAATACAGACAAGAGAGATGGACAATGTTTTGATCTATTTTTCCTGTTTGATCAAATTTGGTCTGATGTTTTGGCAGAGGTAATTCAATGGTTAAAAATTAGTTTTTAACAAAATCACATTTCCTGCTTTCACACGGCGCAAGTTAGTGCCTGAGTACATTCTCTGGATAAGGTGACTTTTTATTAATGCCAAGAAAACATTGTCTGTGGGCATGCCCTTATTTCTAAACAGGAAAGGAAGTAGATCTACCTATTCACATGCACAGAACAAAGCAAAACTAGTATTGTGGTTAAAAAATATGAAGCGCGACATCTTACAGTACATAGCATTTACTGAAGGACTAGGGTTTATTACTCTAAAACTATTTATTGAAAACCAAAACTTGAAAAGAACCCAAGGTTGACCATATTTTAATATTTTCTCTGGTGAGGGTTGAACTTAAGGAAACACTTACCTGTAATTTTTAAGGCCATCCTATCTCCATCCTCCAGTTACACGCTCCAGATGAATGAGCCCCCCCCCCCCAGGAAAGACATTATGCAACTGTAGAAACGTTCCTTAGCTACCACAGCCCAGAGGAATACTATTTCACAATGATCTGAAACATTGATTTCACAGTCACCTTGCGGGGACCTTGTGCAGTCAATCTGTGTTGTCACTTTGTGTTTAGTTTCTCTTTATATAACCGATAATATATTGTTTTGGGAAGTAACAATATTCTCCCCACGTCTAATCAAATAGAACATTATTTGTATTTTGAGCGCTAGATAATTATTGTTATTAAATAATACACATCCATTAAAAAGGCAGGCATATTTCCAAAACCCTAATTAACCTGATGCTTGGGGCTCCTGTAATTATTATTACACATGCATAAAATGACTTGAAGTTTTATTTAGATGGAGGATGATTGTTGATGTAGGGATCTCTTTTCCATACTTTAATCATGTATAGGCCTACGGTATGTATCAACATTTTCACACACACACACACACACACACACACACACACACACACACACACTGGCTGCTGTGATGGGGCATTTTTATGCCCAATAGTGATGTGTTTTATGTGGGTCCACTGTGCTGGAGTCAGACTGAGATGCTGACAAATGGCAGCATCCTGCTAAATGTCAGAGTCATGGAGGCCATAAATGGGACTGAGCTCATTGCTGTGACACCCTGTCATCATGGCCTGCCATTCACAACCTTCCCAGAAGATCTGTTGTACAGCTGCTGTTTTATTCCAGACAGGTTTCTCTACTTGGCGACATGAACTTGTGGGTGTAGCATTGCCGTCCATGCTGGCCCGTACACTCTCTCTCACACGCCCAGCTCTGAGACCTGAGACACAGGACTGGTCTCCTGTTGCTGTTAGTAGTGTGCTCGATAACTTGCATGATTGTGTGCTTGTGTGTGTTATATAGGTGGGGTTGTGCTTGGCCTCATCAATAAAGCAAGGGCCAGAAGTGGGTGTCATGGTGACTAATGATGTGGCACACAGAATCTGCTTTCTTATGTAAACCTGCCTGTCATTGTGCTCTCTGATTAATTCATCACATGCTCACACACACACACACACACACACACACACACACACACACACACACACACACACACATATTCATGAACAACTCAGGTGCACAGCCATGTAATCCCGTGTGTGTTTTTACGATGACTGCTGGATATTAAAAGGACTTTGTGGGTAGTACAGTATTGGAGTGTGTCTTAGTGTTGTGTAACCTATATCCCATAAGTGTTTCCAGTACCTTTTGTGAATATCTAAAGAAGAGTGTCACTTAGCCCACCCAAACACCAACTGGTTGAAGATCTGCAGAGTAGCCTGTCTACACAGCAGTTTATCTTTATTTGATGAACTAAGATGAAAAGCAGTTCTCACAGTTGGTGTGTTTCCTGTCACTTCCTTGTCTTTGTCTGCTCCAGGCTTCATACTGTTCATATTCCCTGCTTTGATGCCGTCGTAACAATTCTCATATCGTCTCCTGAAAGATGCTCATATTTAATTTATGTGCCGTGTTAGTGTTCTTGGTGCTGTTGCTTTTCAGCCCCTGAAGTGTTTTCACTGAGAGAAATATTTTTTGGGGTGTTTAGAGTTACTATGTATGTGAATGAGATTTTGTGTTTTTGTGAGTGTACTTGTGTCCATTATCGTTCAGAGAAATTATGTCCTTCCTGACAATTTGCTACTGTAAAGCCAAGCTTTTGGGCTTTCATAATTGCAGTGTTTATTGAGTGAGTATAATCCCGACCAAAATCAGAATCCGTAATCTCTCAGCAACAATAGTCAATGCATCACAAGGTGAATGCCCATTTGGAGTACAGTCCTCTTGGCCTGACAATGGAGCGTGGTTACATGACAACAGCATATCATGGGCGGGGAATGAAAAGGGGGTGATGCACAGAGAAGCAGATAGAGTATTTGAAGAAATATAGTGATTGAGGAAAAGAAAACAGATTTGGGAGCGAATGAGAGATGCAAACTATTTAATTATGGATCAGAAATCGCAAATAATACCAGCAAACATTGAGACAGTTGTTAGCAAACCATTCAGCATGTGCACTTGCAATATTACCAAATGTGTAGCCAAGCAAGCTTCAAGCAGGAAACCATAGGGACACTATTTAGTAGACTGGTTGTTGTAAAAGGCCCAATGTTATTTAGGGAGTAGTAGGACTCTGAGGGATTTTGCTCCTGTGTTTTTAACCAAATAGATTCTGACCTTTTTGAAAATTAATCACTAGTAGGATTTGTCATGTCAGTGTGAGCTACTACCCCAGATAGCAAAAGGATCCGGACGGATCCGGGGCGGGCCCGCTTTCGAGTCTGTACGTCTGCCAAAATGTCTCCCCCGTTAAGGTGGTCCGGTCAGGGTCCGGCCTGCCTACAGGCAGCGCACCGTCAAACAGCGGA
>JAODTR010004868.1:0-11760 GCA_025399935.1 Amblyopsis rosae | reverse complement strand
GTCCCTTGCTGAAGCTGCTGCCCCCGCGACCCGACTCCGGATAAGCGGATGAAGATGGATGGATGGATGGACATTTTAATTAATGTATTAAACTGGACTGGATGTTCAAAATGTTCTGCATATTTAAACCATCTGTGTTTTGAGATGATATATGCTAAACTATAGCTGACTAATTAAAACAATAGTCTACTACAGCGTTTGGCCATAACCTATTAAAACTACAGTACTACTGGAGAATGAGACTTTATAGTCAGAATCACAGAACTGTCGGCTTGGTCAATAGCACTCCGTCGGCATCTAACGTAATGTTTTTACTGGGGGGGGGAAATATTGTTGGGGACCCATCCCCTGCATCCCCCCTGAAATCTACGCCTATGTATTTTGAATCTGTTCCTCTTCCTTGTGTGAACACACACACACCCACATGCACCACAGCCTGCTTAACACTTCAGTATACTGCAGCGCTCCAATAAAGGATCTCAAGAACTCTGAGGGAGCTTTCCTGAAGCATCCAGAGCTGAAAGTGCGACAAGCGGGTTGACCATCTCACCTTAACCAGCCACAATAGGTGTAATCTGGATGGCAAACGTTGTCATATGACAGGATATGCTCTCTGAACTAGCCAAATGACAGATTAGTGTGCACATGAGGGTATGTTTTATGGCAGTGATGTGGTAAAGACACTGTTTAATTCTAATATTTTAACAAATATAAACACATTTATCCTGTCATGGTCCGTATCTTATATAGCACCTTGGTGAACAAACTGGGACTCCATTGTCAATTGTGGTGCAAGACATTCCTCATGAATGAATTTGTTGGCCTCAGAAGACAATATTCTTTGTTTGTTTTTTCAGTTTGAATCCCCTAGCATCCCCCAAATGGAAAGTTTCAACCCAAGCAATTATGTCAGTTTGTGAGTTATACCCACCTAATCTGAATGAAGAAAGGTGAAAATTACAAACAGTCCCAGCAGGCATACCTCTGTCCTCCCTCGTGATCATCACTTTAAAAGAGAAATAATTAATTTACTTTATTAATTCAGCGCTGAAGTGTACACACCTAAAAACTTCTATGGGGGAAAGTTTTTTATCTGATGTACATTGGCATTACTTTGTCTGGGTTCATTGTTCCAGTGAATTGCATTTTTCACCAGAGTATAATGTGGTAAATCGGTTGTGATATGGAGTGCTTTTTAGAAAGTATCACAAAAACAGATATTTGTGAGCTCAAAATACAACCTTATTTCTCTCGGCTTGCACACGTTTAAGTATGAGGTGATGGTCCTGTCTGACTTCATCCACGTGTCTTTAACAGTCTACCTATTGTACTCAGAGCTAATATGTGCTTTGAAAGAAAGCAAGCTTCACTATGGTAAAATAAACTGCAGAGACCATAGGGCAAAACACCAATCGCTCAGAGTGGGCATATCTGGATGTCGTGATGCCTATATGCTAATGAACTCTGACCTTTATGCTAATTTAACCTTTACCTGCAACGTCTTATTGCTTTGCCTGCTCGGCCAAGCAGCAAAATTCAAGGCTCTGCATGAAACACACTTCCTGTCTATCGCCCAAAGGAATGCAAAAGGGGGCTGTTGTTCTCATTTATCAGCTCAGCATGAATTTACATTTTAATTGAATCCTAACATTTAAGCCAGCCCATTGCAGAGTAACTGGAGCCCTTTCAGAGAGAGAGAGAGAGACACAGAGAAACGCACTCGCAAAGTTGTAGTGTGATTCTAGTGAAGATGACAGGCAGTCAAAGGCGTTCACATTGACTATGCACAATCCGGCTTGATCTGCCAAGATCATTCCTGTTGCTGTCGCCAAGGCTACAGCAGTATATCGCAGAATTGCAGCTGGCCATGCTGGTATGAGTTTATGTGTGTACGCTGGTAAACTGGTATGTACTTTTAATGAGTCGGAATGTGCCAAGATTATTAACACTGCCATTGCCATGGACCATGTCTTGCTAGATGTGTGTGTATATGTGTGTGTATCTTCCAAATGCCATCCCATATCAATGCAATACCAGAGTAATTAAAATATGTCCACTCTTGTAGTCCCTTTGATATTGCGCCTATGACTATGCTGATGTGAGATTCTATATAATATAATATGGGACGGGATGAGAGGATGTGATTCGTCAGCACCCATGTCTGCAGTTTATTTGCATCTGGTAATATGTGAATTCATTATTATTGTTTAGGATGCCCAAATAGATTTTGAAGTCAAATCAGTGTTTTTCTCTTATTAATGTTTGTTTAGGGTGTATGTGTAAGGTGAAAAATGTTTTATCCTGCCATAAATCTGAGATAAATTCCCCCTTGGCACCTGTCCTTTAAATCTATCTCGTCTCTCTAAAACAAAGCACATAAACCTGATTTCCTACTACAGCATCGGATTTCCAATATTAAAAAAAACATTGTATTTTAGTGAAGGTTTTTTATATCCATTTGCATCCCTCGAGATAACAATCATTTTCATTTCCATTCAAATGTGGGAAAAGAAAAATAATTAAAGGAACTCCTTAGTGAATGCTTCAAGACTTCTGGTCTTTATGGACAATCGCTGAATCCCAGAAACTATGTAGGTTAAGCTATCCTTCCATGGTCACATGATATCACTGGGTTTAGTATTAGTATGCTATGCAATGCTGACATTAAACAACCGCCTCACCTTATGCAATCTCATTTGTGAATGGACCTTTAGAATGCATGTACAATATACACCCATTTAACGATGCTCACCCGACCTTACAAACTGTCAGAAAATAAGCCATTCTCATTCATAACGTGAGTCTACATCCAACTACATATGGTGAATTAATATAAATCTGTGCTACACCTTATATTTCCTCACTCCATTCTTCAGCTTTGTGACAATAACTATGAACGGAGGGCTCCAGAGATCCAGTTTACGTTAACTGATCTCCTTAATTTACTTTCAAACCATTTCAAAGAGAGTAATGCTTGGGAGTGGTGGTGAGAACCCAAACACACAACAGGTAGGTACCAGAACTTAGAAAAGATGTAATTAATAAAACAAAACAGGAGCATGGGCAGCAAGCACATTGATAATCACTGACAAAGGACTGTGAGGAAAGGGCTTAAATACAGAGGTAGACAAGACAGAAGAGACATTGGCTAACAACACCGACGGAAAGGTGAAACACATGAGACGAGATTAAGACACAGGTGGAACTAGCAAGACTAGGGAGGGACAATCATCTAGGTCTAGGTCTAACCTAGTATTCATGGAACACAAGGAATGCATTGACCATGACCAGCGACGGAGACAATCATGGTCAGTCAAACTGGTCAAATGTATTTTGTAATGCATTTTTTATATTTATAATAGAGTTTACATCATTTCATGGAATTAAGAGAACACGAGACACATCTATAGCTTACAAAGTCACATATGAATGACCGCACACCATATTGTACTTTCAAAGTATGAATTGTTTAATTTAAAATCGAATGATTACATTTCTTTCAGTCTGTGGCACATGCAGCTTTCGGACTGCAGTGTCATGCAGCAAGATAGACTCACCAACTAGATTGTGAGCAGTAATTAGCTACTGTGTTATCGCAGTGATAAAGAGCAACTGAAAAGTCAAGAGCATAAATCGAACAAAAGACCGCCTGAGCAAGTTCAGCGACGAAGGTCATTGGGATTCTGCTTAAGTGCATCTGTCCTGACCTTCCATTCTCATTATGATAAAGCTGAACAAATAGCTGCCCTCCCCGCTGCCTGCGTAAATAAAACAAAGCTGCGTGAAAAGGCAGCCGTAATGCTGTATTGCCACCAGATTGTTGTTTTGTCTCAGACTGAAAGGTGTTGTTATTATAACTGCATGGCAGATAGCATTTCATTAACTGATAATGGTATTCTAATCCCCAAAAGGAAAGACAGTGAAGAGTTGTGATAATGTAGGAATTAGAGAGAAAAAAATATAACATTCTTTGGATCTCAAAGCAAACCAGCTCAATAAAATCCATGTGATTTGCTTCACATTGTGTCGGTCTGAATGTGAAACCTGCAGATTATTCTTTGCCAAAGATAAAAAACTAAACAATCTGCCTGACGTCCCTGTGTCTGTTTCTATTCGCGTTACGGAATAGTTTCCTGAACACAACAATGTTACACCCCAACATTTCATAGAATGACAGAAACCCAGTTCTTTCACTCCTGCCCCGTCTGAAAAGGCCGACATTAGACGGGGCGCCAAATCATTAGCAACAGCAAGGAAACTAAATATGTTGGGTATGGGGAGCAGACAAAGTCAACAGGAAGCACCGGGATGGGGGGGGGGGGCACAACAAACTTTGCTGTCTCTGCTGTACAGGAGTCTTTTGATCAACGTTGCAGGCAGACGAGTAGGGGAGTTTCATCGGCTCGCTCACCCTCACACAGATGAGAAACAATGTGCTTCATTCCATTACACTGTAAATCCAATCTCATGCTTCACGCTCTATGGAAGAGTAGCAGGGAAAAAAAAACAATGAGATGGCGGAGCGGGAGAAAATGTTGACACAAATCCCACAATCCCTAGGGCGTCAGCAGGCGGTCATAGGGGTACAGTTCAGGGATTGTGGACAATTAAGCAGTCATTTAAGGGGGCTGTTAGGGCATATATGTATTGCTGTTAAGGCAATACATATATGGACGAAACAAAGAGATGGTGCCTTTGGTGCAACAAGTATCAAGGTCAGGTGGTTTATTTGCTTTCATTTCTTATCCATACGGGATAGTATTGGAAGAAGAACACTTTTGCTATTTGTGGCATGAAAGTGAATCTTGCCGATTTAATCAAGTATTAAGTTAAAATACAGGAGTCAGTGTTAACCAACCAGGAATCACTGCTGCTACAAGCACCCCATTAGCAGTGTTGACTTTCCTAGATATCTGAAGAATACTGAAATGAATAATGGATAGGAGGGAAATTAATATTTCATTCTATAAATATATTGCAAGCAGCTATAATATTCACTGATATACCCCCTGTGTGGTTAATAAAAACAAAGATTGCCTTCAAGGCATTATTTTGCTCAGAAAGAACTAGTCAATAGAGGCAGGGAAGTTGGTCTTCTATTTTTGAGAGGCATGGGGAGATCAAAATATAAAAAATATTTATATATTTTGAATTGATTTTATATATAATATATAAAAAAATTGAAATTCTGATGATTCGTTAAACAATTCTTGTGAAATGCTTTCTTTCTCCTGTACGTATAGTACAGTAACTGATAATGTTGATGACTTGCAACAATTACATCACATCTGGGATTATGTTTTCCACAATTGTTTTCAGAACTTTTGGATAAATTACACCAAATAAAAAAATTATTATATTATTTTGGATCCCTTCAGACAACACACATGACTGTAAACTGCAAAAACCTCTTAAGAAAGGGGACGTTTGTGGCCCAGATACGATCCCACACTCAGTATCGTTAAATAGCAAACAACATTAATCACTGGCAAATTAACTGAATTCTCTCCATATGGAACAAGCGTCATTATGTGTTAGTGACATTCAGGAGAATGGAATAAAATGTTTTTTGTTTATGACAGTTTTGAAACTGAATTTCAAATAAGTGTACAAAATCTGCTGAAAACATTATTGATATCTTCTGTGAAATCCATTGGATTCATACTTGTCTGCTAACATTATCCAAGCATATGACTGATGACTAAGCCTTTCATTGATTGGTAAGTGACCTAGTTACAGAAAGAAAAGAAAAAAGAAAAACAACAGACAATTCAATGAAAATAAATTGCTTTACTCCACTCTCCATAGTGAAGGAACAGGCAAGTAGAATATGCAACCTTTCCAGTGCTACACCATTTAGTGTTTGTGGTCTTTTTCCTATTTGGAACAGTTACATTTAGGCTGTCATAGAAGCATTTTCATTTACCTGTTCTTTCGACAATTTGTTCAGCGTACCTTGACTGAAGTGCTCGGAGGCTTTCATCTTGTCCAAAAGGCAGCTCAAACATCGCCTTAGAGAGAAAGTGACTCAGGGAGAAAAAAGATTCAAGTTGAAAGTCAAAGTAAAAACAACCATGTTTTGCCAGATGGCCTACATTTCCAGAAAGCAACCAGGTGTTTCTATCTGATAATGGCATTGTGACACGTCCAATTTTGCTGTGAGAAGACAGGTGAGTAATCTAAACCCATATACAGCAGCCTATGTCCTACTCAGTAACACACTGTCTTTAGTCCAGCAGTTGTCATGAAAAGTAAACTACAGTAAGAGGTCGTTCATAGCTTGCAATCCATTCATACACATGCACATTTATGAGCCTGCACTTTGAAAACCATTACTTTATACATGTAGTCCTCAACCATTTTTTGTTATTACAACCTACAGTATTGCTTCCCAACGGTTTCTAAGCTGTGAACACCTTTTTGAAATCACATAAATTCATGTAAAACGCAACGAACATTATTTTTAATACAGTAAAACTACATTCAAATCATTTAATAAAACTCTGCTTTAGACCACTTCCGATATATCTGACCAAATGTTAAACCTCCCCTGTCCTCCATCAGCATGTGGTCAGGTTGTGAGGTCTAGCTTCCAAAGCTGGAAGTGGCCGGTAATTGAAATTAATTGACTTGTCCACCGAGTGGCAAAAAACATTTATCCAAGCATACATTTGCTTGTCAACAAAGCACTTCCCTCTCCAGAAGAATGGGTGACTTATAAAAGTATTTTGCAGTTAGCCTCTGCAGGAGACCCATAGAGATGATGGATGTGTGCATTTGCAAAGGCTTCTTGTTTATAATGAATTCCTATTCCATATTACTGGCTCATTATGGAAGAAACAGGAACTCCATTACTGGGGGGTGATAAGAAATGATAATATCCCATAATGACAAGGATAATTATCAGTTAATGCAACTTTCTTTGGAGCTGTCTATGTTATCGGTTTTGGTTATTTGCCTTGCTTTAATGGGGTGGTTTATTAAAGTCATTGTTATTTTGAATCATACAAAAGGTACTCCTTTATACACTGTCGCGGTACATTTACCAAGAGAATATGCATTTTTGTGTATTCGTGTAAGTAAAATCTTTGCAGTTCCTCAGTCCACACACCAACAAAGTACATTGATTTCTTCTTTCACATTTCTCTTTTCCTTAGTGGACCTGGGGGAAGAAAAACCATGACTTTTAAAATGCTTTAGTGTAGAAGTGCGACTTACTGAGAAGAGTGCTTGGGGAACATTCTTGGTTCACACGCATTCAAACTTTGTGTGTGATTTTACCACACGCAGCGTTCCTGTGCAGTATGTGCGTCACATGAGTATACTCGCTGGAGGCCCGTGTTACCGACGTCAAAGTTTTCTGAAAATGCGGACACGGTGCAATCAGATCCAGTGTGAGAATAGGGAATAGACAGTGCCAGGGAAGTCACCCTGAAACACAAGATGGTTTTGAGGAAAACAAATTGCCTTTCTGCTGACTTATAAAATGCAGAATGAGAGCAACCACTGTGCCCTTGTTACACAATGATAATAAAATATTACAGGCAGATTCCCCCTAATTTCACTGGCATTATTTATTCCCACATGCCACGAGAGTCCAGTCTGTCTGCGTTTGCTTATCTATTCTGTGACCTCCCTTCATTATACCATTCCAGAATATACGCTAATGCAGAACATAAATCGCATCGAAACCCTAACCCTATGGGTTTTGTCTAACCTTCAGATCAAATAATTAATAGATATCATAACAAAATACGTAGTAAAATATATTATAATAACAGAACAATATACTAGAAAAACTATAATGAATATTTACAGATATTTACTAAAAATATGCGATGGATGTTTGGGATATACACTATACAGCATTAAATTAAAAATGAACAACCAGAAGATAAGGGCATATGCCAGCTAAACAAATAAGTTTATAATAACTTTAATTGACTGGTGTTCCCCATAGATTACAATTCGCTGGAGTTGGTCACCTTCCTTATTGTGCCTCCACTGTATTTTGAGTGCCTCAGGCACTTTAATAAATGGCTTTATTTTCCTATCCATTTAGCCATGGATAGCTATTGCATACTGTATCTTCTTTTGAAATTGCTTTTGGCCTCTCAAACTGATGGCGGGGAATAAAATATAAAAGAGAAATCTTTCAAAACGGCGTCATGCCCTTACTGTGAATGGTTCACATCATGGCCGACAGTCACATAACATAATTGTTCTCCCAGCTTTAAGCCCCATACGCGGTGACGTAAATTAATTTGAAGCGATCTCGAGACTGCCCACGAGGCCGAGCCCTAACGCCTCTGAACCTTCAGTCACCCTGATTGAATTTCATAGAGTTCAATCCTTCTGGCCCCTAACTTTTCCACTTTGCTAATGTTGACCAAAAGAGAGAGAGAGAGAGAGAGAGAGAGAGAGAGAGAGAGAGAAGACATTTAAAAAATAAAATTCCAACTAGCCTATCTGCCATATTCTTCTCGCTATCCATCACAGGCCATACAGGGGAGGACAGTGACAAATACATCCAGCGAGAATCTGGGCAGACCGAGAGAAATATGACCCCGCTGATCTCCTGCTCCTGCATTACATTACCTGGCTGGATGTTCATTTTTGTCTCGAGGACTGACCGGCTCTGCAACCCCACTCCGTCATTACACTTTCCCCACTGTAGCTGAGCAGGCTAATGTGGACAGGACACCCACAGACCCCCCCACCCCCACCCCAAACAAGATAAAGTGCGGATGAAACAATCCTGTGTCTGTGTGAGGGATACCTCTATAAAACCATCAGCATCATCTCTCCTTGATCTATAGAGTTGTATCTTTAGCTGGTGGCTGAAACATGATCTGGTAATTGTGTTGAGCTGAGTACAACTATAGCTCATATACAAGGCATATGGCCCCCCCTCCCTCCACCCTTCACTTTAGCCCAACCTCACCGACGTAAATCCTTCCTGTTAGGCCCCTGACAGTTATGGCGTCTTTGTTACCGGCGCTCTTCCGGTGAAGCGTGTCGGCGGGAGAGGACTCTGTACCAGAGCTACGGGGTCTCCGGTCTTGACCGCTGCAGGGGCAGGTTACGGGCTGAGTAAGTGAGGAATCACACACCTTGCGCGGCTGGCTGTGCCCCGGGATGCCTCATCGAGTCCATGCGGGTATAGAACTCAGAGTGAAGGATGACTGCAGGGTTTCATACTTAGCCTTTCTTGCTCTCTCTCTCTCTCTCTCTCTCTCTCTCTCTCTCTCTCTCCCCCCCTTACCCTTGTCCCCAATATATTCTGCAGCTCGCTTGACTCATTCGGGAAAATGAATGATGCCCTCATTTACCTATATCATTGACACTAACCTCCTATCTCACTCACCTATAAGCGCATGTGTCAACAATATGCAATGTATGTGCCGTGGGTAGTGTGCGTGTGTGTGTGTGTGCGTGCATGCGTGCGTGCATGTGCGTGGGTGTGGGTGTGTGTGTAGTATCTATGTAGGCGTTCATTCGAGATTTGAATGAATGTTTGTTTTTGAATGTGTCATTTTAAGTAATTTTGACAAAACATGCTTATCTCTGGCTGCATATATGCCTGCCAGTGGGATACAGCAGCATGATACTGCAGCTGTGACTGCCATGTTATTCTATAGCATAGTGCAAAACATTGTAAAGAGTAAATAATCAAAAATAAAATACAAAAATGATGACCTCACATTTTTTTTGAGTCGTGAATAATGTGCATTGCTACTGAAAACTGGAAGTATATATTGTATACTTCATTATTGATCGTAGTTAACCTCAGCAATTAAACCGTGTGAGTTTGCGAAGTCAGAAAGTTACACAAAGAAAATCACATTCTTATATACTGTACATTTCATTTAGACCTGAATTATGCATTACAGTAGGCTACAAGTACGAACTTTATAATTTTTGTTACATTACTGGTTACATAAAATCATCCCACTGTTATCTCCAAAATGTTGTTTTCCTACTAGAAGCAGGTGTACTTGTTACTTTCAAGGTCACTGTCTGTTGTTACTTTCAAGGTCATTGTCTGTTGTTACTTTCAAGGTCTCTGTCTGGATCTGACAAATCGTCTCCATCCTGGGATAGGGACGATGGGAGAACTCTGCAAGGTCAACAATACGATAGGCCTTTGAGGCACACGTTTCCCTTTGTGACCACATTGTATTATAAACATTACAATGATGATTATTACTAACTGAATAATAATGTAACATTATATACTGAAATGAATATGAATAATCCAAAATATTATACAAATAATAACATGATTAATACAGAGTATACTATATAAAGCAATAGTATGTGTACCTCATGACTCCTATAGTGTTGATAGACATGTACTTCTATGTGTGCACTCTGTGTAGTTACTGATGCGGGCTGTCTCTGCAAAAGTTTAAGCTGACCTGGGGCCCTGCAGAATAGCAGACGCACCGCATGACAGATGGCTTCTTCGACAGAGAGAGGGATTTGGGGACTCTGCTGTGGTAAAATGAGGTTTGGCACCAAACTATTGCCTTGGCGCACAGCTACCCCTCTCTTTCTCTCTCACCTTGGCACGCATGCCATCAGAGGAATTTGACGCACGTGAATAAATTAATAACGTGTCCCCCTTTGCTTCACAGTGTGTTTTGCTTCAGATAAAAGGTCTATGATTGCAAGCATCTATGTTAATGACATGTGTTATGGACGCGCATGAAGGCAATTGACACATCAGACGTGAAAATATGAATCCTAATAGCACGAGAGATGACACAGATGTGCACGTGCCCCAGTCCGAAGCAACAGCAAACAGTCACATAAGCAGCCCTTTCCCCGCTGTGAGCCTTAGCATCTCAGCCAGGTCAGGAATGGGAGATCCCTCTTTACTGGAGTCATTCCGTTGGTTGCGTGGCAACCACACTTCATTACTTTGACTTCAAAACCCAGCGATGCCAGTCACTGGTTAAATTGAGGAAAGTGTAACACAGTCGGTGCAGGTGAATGTCCACCCCCATGGCCACACATCACAATATAATGCATCAGTGTCATCCATCACTTTCAGATGGCTTGTTTCAGACTGCTGGTAATGACACTTTCATTTTTAGATGAGGTAGAAAAACTCCTTGAACCCACACCTGAGACTGAAGCCACAAAACACATGCAGCAGCAGCAGCAGAGGCTATGGTCTGGAAACACACGTTTGTGCCTATTGAGTGAGTATATCCTTCAGCAAGGTGTGATTACTGTATGCTCCTAAATCCTGCTGAACCAGTGGTTCTCTTCTAGGTTTAATACTATTATTTAATCTAGTCATGGACGGCTCCACTTTTGATGGATGTGGTGGGTCCAAAGGTTTGAGAACTGCTCTGTTAAATGACCAAACTGTAACTGTAAAATGCATTGGCTGTAGAACAAATGCTAGCCTTTGATAAATAGATAAAGTGGTGTAAAGTTTAGTAAACAAAGTACTGTAGGCCTATACTGTATGTAAAGGTATAGTAGATTGTACAAATCTCAACTTTAAGACTTATTGTAAAATAAAGTATGTTCCTCTGTTAATAAAATATGATCTATAGCATTTGTGCTTTTCTAGATAATGGCTGTGAACCGTCTGTCTGCAAGAACTGTCATTGTCCTTGTCAAGGCAGTTGTGATATTGGTGTGAGGATCCTGCACTGATGAAGGATTAGTAGTGGCTAGGGGGCGTGTCTACTCCTGCTGACACAGGCATGCCAAGGCGGAGACTTGTGCCACTGCTCTCTA
>JAODTR010004867.1:2500-10000 GCA_025399935.1 Amblyopsis rosae | reverse complement strand
GGATTAATAAAGGAATATCTTATCTAACACCCAAGAACTCATGACAAAAACTGAAACAATCCATTTGAATAATCTAAACATTTGGCAAAACAATCTGCTAAGAATACCTTCTTATGACCATTTAGCCTACAGTAGGTGGCACGACTCTCACACCAGAATAACCAGTTCTAGTGGACAAGTCTGTCTCTTGACTTCCTGTTATTTCCACCAACCACTGCAGTTGATCCTTCAAAGGTATTATTATTATTATTATTATTATTATTATTATTATTATTATTAAATGATTGCCACAAAATGGTCAGTTTAACAGAATGGGTGATAGTTGCTTTCTTATAGTCTCTGAGAGGCCAAAACTATTGCAGAAACAAGACAGTGGTCTCTGTCACTCAGAGACAACATAACTGCCTTGTTTGTTTATGTATTTCTTGAGAGAAAGCTGCACATGCAACATTTTAATTGTCTCCCAGGAGAGGAGGGAAGTTAGAAGAAAGTTAAAGGTTACTTGTATACATCTCTACATTCACTTGCGGGTGTCCACTGTTATTACATTTACAGTACTATCTTTTAATCTCTTCTTACTCACAGACAAATGGTCTTATAGCGTGCTTTTACTTATTATACACTGTTGATGTTGGTAATGGTTTGTAATATCAATATAAAGTGTGTGTGTGTCTGTCTTAAGGTAGTTTAAAGCCTGTTTGGTAGGTTGACACATGCATGTTACTTGGATACGTAAGATTGCAACTTTAAGTACAATGATGCCTCCTCTCCAATTACTTCCTCATTTCTCCCTTGAGTACGCATTGCCAAGCATGCAGTGAGTCAGATGCATGCGCCGCATACAGAAACGCACAGGTCTTTGATGTAGTAGTGGTTTCTGAGAAGGGTCCATGTGCATGAGTTGGATCACGCTGCCAGCGTCATATCCTCTGTACAGACATTGTGCAACATAATGCACGCACACACACACACACACACACACACCCCTTCCTGCCCCCTCTTGCATTCAGACCGTATGAAGGCCAATGCACATTCCTCAGGCTTGTTCCCACTGAGATGTTGAGGGGTGTGTTTGTGTGTTTGTAGACCCCTTGTAAAATCTGACAGCTTTTAATGTATAGTTCTTGCTACAACACCTCTCCCTTCAATGCCATAGGGCACTCCCTCAGAAGTTCCGCCCAACACATTGAAACACATTGACGAGGCTTAGATTTTGCTGTTTGTTTGCGGTCTGCACCACTTTTTATGTTCCTATTTAAGGAACCAGGGTGTGTAGAAGTACTTCAACTGAAAGTACTTTTTCAGCACGCACAGGGAACAATAAGCTAGCGGACTGCAAGGAGATTCTTTGTCACGGTTTGTCAGGGCCACACTGAGGGGGTGGTGTTTAGCAGGAGCAGTGACAGTTTTGGCTAACACCCGTACACGATGGGCGAGTCCACCCACCGCTAGATGGGTGGGTAGGAGGAGACATCTTGCTGGCTCACAGCGGGGGTCTTCGCCTTACAGGAGCAGGTCAGCATCTTGGAGGGGGTCGCGTGTGCGTACGATTTGTGTTGGCTGTTGATTCAGATGTTTTGCCACATCTCCCACAAGGTTTTGCCGCATCAGACCCCACTGTGCTGTTTAGCGATTGCATGCCACATGCATAGTTGGAAAAGTTATTCTCTCTCTCACTTATTTAGCCAAATCAGCCTCGAGTGCAGGGCCTAAACGGACTTCAATAGACAGAACTACACAACCTTTGACATGTTTTTCATTTTGCGTGAAAAAGAAGCTGCAGATCTTTGTCCACATCATCTGCAATGTGTTGCTAACTAGTACTATATCATTCATAACAGAAGTTGGGATTTTAGTAAATGGCTAAATTTTTATTTGAATGCTTATTTTGTGTACTGTGAAGGCATTAAATGCCTGTTGGGTTTTCAACCCTGTAAACCAAGTTGCTCTTGTGTGCATAATTATCATTGTAATAACTGTTACCATGTATTCCTGTTTTTATTGTTTTATTGGCTGTATTTATTAATTGACATTATTAAGATGGTTGTGTGACTACTGTTAGCAAAACAAATTGCCCCGTGGGGACAATAAATGCTGTCTAATCTCAAACCACAGTGGCCTCAGGATGTCAGTTGTACAGTATGATCGATCTGACCTGTGGTCCCACACAGAGCCCAGTAGCAGAAGCAGCATGAATGCCAGGCTGTTACCCTGGCAACGTGCAGTGTGCTGTAGGCTGCCATGCCCTGGTTCAGTGCAGTCACACCCCTATTGGCCATGTTGGACACCCCTGCCCCCTCCTCAGACAGAAGAGGGAGAGGTGTGTGTGTGTGTGTGTGTGGCAACAAGGGAGCAGTTATAAATCCTCTAGGCTCAGCTAAATCAAAAGGTTTCACTTATTTAAAGCTGTAGTCAGCAATTTTGGCCTAATACACTTGTCAAATTCAGTGAATAGCTACTTCAAAATTCGCCAGCTGTCCGTTCTGTGGGCACGCTGGGAACATAATAACCTGGTGTTTCTACACAAACTATATCCCAGCCCTGGCAATACATGTTCAATGTGGGGGGCGGAGCCTCAGAGGGAGCATCCTATGGCATTGAAGGGAAAGGTATTTTGTTTTGATGGAGTTCAAATGTCAACAAGACAGGATTCATGAATAATAATTGCCGTTTTCCTACCACAGCCCATATGCCTTAAAGCATTTTTGTTCAACTTGTACAGCAAGTCTGAACTAAGCAGATTGTTTCCCACAGTACCGTTCTTGCTATCTGATGACATATTGAGCCAAGTCTGTATACTCGCAAACGCGACCACAGCATGCATTGATATAATGATGTGCAGTACCTTAGGATACTGGGCTTAAAGTACTGTATGAAAGATCAAGTTGATTGCACATTGTAGAGGTGTGTTATTGAGTAGAGCACATATGCCTACAGTATGCATGTCTGAAGTAGAGATGTTCCCAGTGACTAATTTCCCCGTCTGTTAACATTTTAAAAGTAGGCTAGTCTAAAAATACGTGAACACTCAAACCATCCAAATTAATCACAATCAGGCTTAACATTGTCAACGTGTGCACACGTTGCAGGTCTCTCCCTACCTGCAGTCATCAATTGGCTGTTTCGCCTCTGTAGGTGTAGATCACATTTAGCTTAACCTTAAACCTTAAAAAAAATATCCGACCGCTTCATCTTCGGAGTATGAAGTTAGGCTGCATTTACACCGCCGACGTGTAACAGTAGCCTACAGTGGCAGAGTGCCAATACAGCTCCATTACACAGGCAGTGGGCCATAAGCATTATGAAACTCTTACTTTGTTTATTTTGTACCGTACCCATAGCGTATGCTGCATTGGCTGTGCTGACGTGTTAGCTAATTATAGCTTAGGCCTACCATACTTCCGTAGCTAGTTTAGCAAAATGCTCTTTAGCTTAACTTAAACAAAAGTGAACAGTCAGGAACCCGACAGAAGAACCCGACAGAAGTCTGACTTTATATTTTTAACTAAATTAAATGCAGTTGTACTGTAAGGTTAAATTGAAAACGGCTACCGTAGTGGCAACATCCAAGTATGCTTATATTTGCAGGTAGCTCCCTCGCTACCAGGAGCGCATGGTAATTCAAGCGCTACCTACTCCACTCGCAGTGCGAAACAGATTGTTTTGCGTGTTTCATGTGCAGGCTGAGGCAGCAAAATACTGAACTACAATAAAAAAAAATACAATAATACCTTTAACCGACTAGTATATGGTGCCGACTAGCGATGGTCCCAGCGTTTAATCGATTAACCGACTACTCGCGCACATCCCTAGTCTGAAGACCAGCACTGCATAACACTGTTCACATGCTCTATTAAGTTCTGATCTACTATTTGTGTGCTATTATCCTTTGCCACTTATGAAGAATGAAGCTATTCCTTCTTAGAATATGGAAGTATTGAACACTGTTTTGGGATGTCTAGAATGTCCACATCCATCATTTTTTGGTTCCACCCTTTATCATCAAAATTGAATAATGAATGTTCTCATCTGCTGTCTGTTTAGTTTATTTCTTAGAACCTGTTATAGTTTACAAATGCTTGCCTTTTTTTATATCTGTTTATTTTTAAGACTTCCTCCTGTCTGGTATAATCAAGGCCCCTATTTGTGTGGTGCTGATGTGCTGTCTACTGTAGGTCTGTCATTGAATGTCTATCTGGCACAGCCCTGCTAACCAGTGTCTCACAACAGTTAGAGCTGTGATAAATGCTGCATATGCACAACATGTGCTTGGTGCCACTGTGTCCTCTGTAAATAACTGTCTACTGTGCCCAGTTTCAACCTACAAAACCACATTGTCTACATTGTCTTTGCACTATAAAAAAAAACACCTTAAGACACATCTATTTAAACAAGCCTTTAAGTAGTTTTGCCATTATTACTTTCTGTACATTATTGGCATTATAATGGTACCTTGTAGTTCTGTATCTGCGGTACCTTTAATGTCCTTGTTCTACTGTATGTAGTATTTTAATGTACTGCAATAATGCTATTTTACTGCAATTTTTCTGTTTCTATGCTGTTGACAATGCATAATACTGTGAAGCACTTTGTGACTGCTGTCTGTGAAAGGTGCTATACAAATACATTTTACTTACTATTTGACTTTTCTATGTGTACTGTACAATTTGTAATTGCGTGTGGGCGCGCACGCTTACGTATTAGCTTTGCTCTAGTGTCACTTCTGATTTTGTGTCATTTATTTCTTTCTCTGCTGGCTCAGAGGGTGTGGAATTTCCTTTTCTGTTTTGCTTTAAAACTGTGGTTTGTCAGCATTTTAATTGGTAGCCCTGTTGCTTGTTAGTGTTTCTGGCTCCATTTAGCTGTTCTGTTGTGCTGTGTGAGCAAGCCTGGCTCTGATTTGATACACACCTGCTGCCACATGTGTTAATCACTGTGAATCCTGAAGGTGTTTGTTGGGTCGAGGCTTTGAAGACTTGTTTGTATGGGGTCATAGGTTAATTGGGAGATACATTTGGCCGTAAAAAGAATCGTAAAAATAACATAGTAACGCGACTCACTTGTTTTGAAGAATGTGTTTTGTGTCTTTTCACTGCATGCTTGCCGTACAGGCTAGCTGATTGTTCAATGAAACCTGCCCAGTTAGTGCATTATTTGCCAGAGAGTGCTTATTGCTGACTTTCAGTCAGATTTCCACTCTTTGAGGGGCCATTTGTTTAATTTGCTACCACACGTCAGCGAAGTCAATGCCCTGCCATACGATGATGTCACACACAACAATTAGGCCTATCTGACAAAATATTCGGTTGGCTAACATTTCACATAAAGTATAGTTTTGAATGTGTGCCACGATCAAGGAATAATTTCAGTACAGGAGAGTGTTTGGCTGTATAGTCAAAGAGCACACACAGTATGTTGTAGGCCGATGCAGAGCTTGAACTGTCTACAAATTATTAAGCATATTTGTTTCCAATAACAGTCTTGTGGGTCAAGGTGGTCAAGGTGAAAAACAGCCGGTTTATCAGTGCATCTATAATTATGTTATATGGTCAGTCCGGGGTGGAGCATAAACCATGATAATGTTATGTTTCAACGGCACAAGAGCTCAGACACTTCCGGCTGGCTTTCAGTCTCTGCACCACATCCTATACTGTTTGACTGCTAAGAGTGTCCTGTTTGAATCTACTCGTAGGGGTCTTCCATCTCAGGTACTTCAAATGTGAAACTCAAATGCACTGTAGATCCACTTGCCTTATCATTAATGTCCCTTAACTATAAACTGAAGTAAAAAGCTATGTTTCATGATACTAGTCGAACTAACTACTACTGTAGTTAGTCACAAGACTCATCCAGAAACATATGTACGTTTGACAAACTTAGATATCGCGTATTTAAATCGGGACGTTTATGGTACCCTACTGTAGATTCTAGACTTTAGTGAGGGACAGAATGCCGCCATGCAGGAACCACATTCAGTATTGTGACTTTTAAGACTTTTTGCGGAGGATGTGTGATGCCATATTGCGGATGCAAGTTGATGGCATGATTACATTACTTATTGTTGTGTTTTTGGCAACCTATGTAAAGGTGCTTTATACAATATTATAAAAAAAGGATAGAAAAAATTATTTTATTTCATGGTGGCTTAATTGTCCTAGGTAGAGAGTGATATCATTCTGCCTCAATGTGTATTGTGATCCGAGTTCACATATGTTTTCATAATGCGTGTGTGTGCCCGTCTTGAAGCATTTGTTTTGGTGCTTTGTGTGACACCTAGTGGCAGACAAGATGGTAGCAGCGTAGTTCCTTCAAGTCTTCACAATTATTTTCTGTCTTTCAGGCCAGGAACAAGGAGACCGAGGCTCTGGCTGCAGCCAAAGTGATTGAAACAAAGTCTGAGGAGGAATTGGAGGATTACATGGTGGAGATTGACATCTTGGCTAAATGTGACCACGTCTACATAGTAAAGCTGCTTGACGCCTTCTACCATGACAACAAACTGTGGGTAAGTCACAAACGTCTTGATGGACAAACCATGGAGGAGTGCGTCACCTAAATGGAATAGGAGGACCATTGGTAACCCATTGAATCACTGGTGACCATATATTCACCTCAGGGTTCCTGCAAGAATGTAGATTGATTTCCAGTTCTTTGTCTCTTACATGGAGTTATTTAGCCTCTCCCTACTCTCTCATTGAGTCAAAACGTTTCAACCTCTAACTATGTAATCTCCTCTAGATCAGCTCCAAGCTAAATATTTGTGATCTCCATGAATCACCTAGGGCCTTAACGTTAATTTCCTTTTGAAAAATCTGTCGAAAGAATAAGCTATTTCAACATGTATCCTAAATTACTTAACTCGCTTGGAATTGATGATGAATACAAATTCCTTGAAAAGTTGAAAATAACATGCTACAGTGAGCAAATGAATAGCCCGTTTGTACACTGCTGTGTAATGTCTGGGATATATATATATTTAAGGAACGTTGTTTACAATAATTAAAAATGGCAAAGCAGTTAATTACGGTACTGTTGGTTTGTATGTGTTACTGAAAAATGTTGAACATCCAGAGGGAATGGCCCAATGCCCATGTTTCAACCTATTAGGTTCTTCTAATTTGGTTAACTTTTTTACCCCTATTAAAATGATACACTGTTGAATATTGTGTACCATTAGCAACCGTATGACCTGGGTTTAATGTACCTCAAAAATGGCATACACTCATATTTTACAGACGTGTCACAAGCACAGCAGTAGTTTTGGTCTGTACAAGCCATAGCTTTTCTTCCTGAGTGTAAACATGTTGGGTCCACCAGCAGTGTTTGGTTAAAGATCTGCAGCCTGGACACAAACATCCCTGCCTACATCGAGACCACACGCCTACACGCGCACACACACACACTCTTGTGTCTCATATGTGGTTTCCTATGTATTCTATACTGTGATATTATAATCATATACTATTCAGTTAAGTTTAGTCAAGCCCACAGTTCACACAT
>JAODTR010004866.1:0-11764 GCA_025399935.1 Amblyopsis rosae | reverse complement strand
TAATTAATATCTTTTTTGATACTAATTAATAGCTGTCAGATTACTTTTGAGATGAAAACTGCAGTGTTATACTCTCTCGCGCAGACAACATGTTATTGATGTGTCTGATAGCTTTAACATGTTACATCCTCAAGGGACACACAACACACTAACACAGTCCTCAATACTTCATCCGCCCATCAATAATTTGACTCACAACATTAGATCTGTGTGTGTGTGTGTATTTGTTTGTGACATGGAAAAGCCATTAGACATCAGCTGGAACCTGTCTACCTGGTTAACACACACTGAGACCTGCACAACCAAACAGTTCAAACCTCTTTACCGGTTGAGTTCTGTGAGTGTGTGTGTATATGGTATCTCATTATGCAGAATATCCTCCCTCCGTACACACGCACACACACACCTAACACCCGAGGTGTGATGAATTAATTATGAGAAAAAGAATGTCTGTTCTCTGCTGTCAACTTCTGTAGATAAAAGATTTAGAGGGAAATTATATGGCAGATTTATGTCTAACAGCAATTTTTCTGTGTGTGGGAGAGAAAGAGAGCTCACAACATCTGAAGAGTCTAACTAGACAGATAACTAGAAAGGAAGAAACCTAAATGATTAATTTCTTGTTACTCCTGTCTGTCTCACCTCCTTTTAACATTCCTCCTCCTCTCCTCTCCTCTCTGTATTAATGCACTTAGTAGAAATGTGGTGATTAAACCATTAAAACAGGCGTGTGTGTTATTCTCGTAATGTCCTGTACAGTTCACACATACACACACTTGCGCATGCGCGCACAAATACATTCACAGGACAGAAAACCTGGATTTTATTCCCAGTTTTCCCAGTTGGACCATCAAACATTGATGTGGAGAGGTGTTGCAACACCTGGAAGACACCTTGTTAGGCTTGTTAAGGTGCCAGCACAACCATCAGATCAGATGAGCCTCACCTTTGCACAGGGTTGGGTCTGAGGAAATATTTATTCATTCATGTTAAATTGCAATACTGTTTAGCTCTGCCTATCCTCACTGGCACAGTAGTCTAAACACTGCTGTAACACCTAAAACCACAGTAACAATCTGATAAACAGATAAATAAGCAATTAACTGAATCATTATTGGATGAATAAACAGAAATTAGATCCCCAGATGAAAATGTTTCAAAATGGAGCATTAATTAATTGGAGACTGCTTTCATTTATAACACCATCAAATCTAACATATAATAATTTCAGGAAATACAATAAAACATGACATATGATTGATAGATCTCACCATCCCATAATTCTTGTTTCCATAGATACATAAGGTGCCATTATCATCAGCAGCACTAATTCTCTTTTATTAGCTAGTGCTTAATGAGCTCTCGTTAGTTCACCTCGTTAAGGAGGAGGGGTCGTTAACGGGGTCTCTTCAAACTGACCAGCCCCCCTACACACACACACACACACACACACACACTCTCTGCTTCTTTAATGTTTGTTTTTATGACTCATATTAATGTTCTGTTTAAGGGCACTGCTAATATGCTGTAACACACACACACACACACACTTTCTAATTTTACTTTAGATCTGACATTATAGTTAATTCAGGAGGAGAGGACATTTAGAAACTTGTCCGTCTTGTCCTTTTGAGGCAGGTCATAAGAGGGAATTTTACTTTACCAGAACTCTGGACTCACCATAACACACTCTCAGGTGCCTGTGTGTGCGCGCACACACACACACACACACACACACACACACGCACACACACACACAGTCAGTCAGTCAGGCTATCTCCGCTGAAAGAGAGTGATCAACAAAATTATAGTGTAAAGACAGTGTTTGAATGTGTGAGTGTGTGTGTGTGTGTCTGTGAGTGTGTGTTTGTGTGTGCGTGTGCATGCATGCATTTGTGCGTGTGTGTATATAAATGCAGCAGCCAGAAATCTGTTTGTGCCTAGAAAGCTCCCCCCCCCCCCTTTTCTCTCTCTCCAGCCTAACTCCATAGGGAATGCTTCTCCAGTTAAGAGAGAGGATTTATTCTCATTTTTTCTTTTCTATTGTTCTGCCAGCCAATCAGGTTACATAGAGAGAGAGCGTGAGGGAGAAAGTTTTATAAACGGATTTAAATACAAATTCTCTTGTCCTGGGCTTGTTGTAAAACTGCTAGAGCCCTTCTGATTGGCTAGGAGTCATTTCGGTCTGTTTTTCAATTATTGAGTGAGAGAGAGAGAGAGAGACAGAGAGAAAGAGAGAGAGAGAGAGAGAGAGAGAGAGCAGGATACCATACATCTTATTGTATTTATTTTCCTTGTTTAATTTACCTATTTTCACCTGCTCTTGTTATAACGATGTTGTGTTATTATACTCCTTAGTCTAATCACATCAATGTGGGTGGAAAACAAGTAAAGTATGATACTTTGGCAATATGTACATTGTTACGTCATACCATTAAATTGATTTGAATTGAATTGGAATAGAATAGAATGGAATTGAGAGAGCGATAGAGGAGCGATAGAGGAGCGATAAAGGAGAGATGGAGGAGAAATAGAGGAGCGATAGAGGAGAGATAGAGGAGAGCAGGTGCTGGTGAATGCTTCCTAGCCAAATACCAACAACAGCATGCCGTGTATTATATCAAATGCCAGCATCACCAGCTGAGATGATGACTCTGATCAGGTGATCACTGAATTGATTTGAATATGGCTTTAAATACAAGCTGTGCCCTGCAGGATGTACAGCTGTAACACACACACACACACCTCACCAATCTGATTATGATATGAATATACTTTTGTGTATTGTATTTAAAAATACAATAACCTGACTGCTGACCAGAACAGACACACACACACACACACACACACACACACACACACACACACACATATATTCATGTCTTCAGAAGATGTAACAATAGAAGATGAACATACACACAAACGTGTCAGATAAAGTATAAAAAATATAATATGTAGTTAATAAAATCAGACAACAAGGCCAAAAATGTAACCCACATATATTTTTCATAATTTCAACATTCATGTTGAGATTCAATAAATTACAGTTTTGACATGATGTATGCACAATTTATAAACAAGGAAGCACTATCTTTATTGGATAGTTGTGTTGACATGTAGAGAAGAATCATCTGATCAAATGAAATGAAACAGCTTTCCTTATAGTGATGTCATAACCTTGAGCCAACACAGATTTCAGATCACAATCTCCATAGTGACAGATCAGTTTGCAACCCAACAAGACAGGACGGAATCTGCCTGACCTGCTCTTTGATCAAACTGAGACGCATTAGCATGACAACGAGCTAACGGCTCATTAACATGCAGCCCCCTTCTGCTTAACGAAGTGACACTGTCTTCTATTCTAATGTGACACTAATACACCCAGGACACCTGAAATATTCATCAGTTAGAGGAGAGGAGTGAAGGGAGGAGGGGTGGTAGGGGAGGTAGAGAAGAGCCAGTAAAGATGACTACTGCTCATTATATAATGTATGATCAACTAAATGCATTACCTGTAACACTTGACAGACGTAATTCATAAAACAAGACAGACAGACAGACAGACAGACAGACAGACATCAAGTAGAGCATTCTGATGTTTTCGTTGATAACATTCAGCTCTACAGTAGAATAGAGGACAGCCTGGAGACATTTTAACTTTTTATATATTTACTATTATATTATTATTTAGAGATCTGTTTATGTTTTGTTACTGTATGTTAGTGTTTTCAGTTGCTTATGGTTCTAATATTGTGCACTAGTACAGCTGAATGATTGTGTGTGTGTGTGTGTGTGTGTGTGTGTGTGTGTTGTTTAGTCAAAGGTTTGACTTTAGTCAAGTTCAATAATTAAACTCTTTGGTCAATCGCTAGGGGCCCTAGGGGCGGAACCATGTGAGTGACAGCTGGATGTAGGCCAATCAAACGCTGATGTCATGAAAAGAGCAATTTCAAACACAAGGTGGCACACATACGCACACACGCACACGCGCACACACGCACACACTAACACAAATGCAGTCGCAGCCCATGGGAGTCAATATGGGGAACATACTATACCTGTGCGCGTGTGTGTGCGTGTGTGTGTAAGACCATATGATTGACAGGACTAATTACTGGTGTCAAATGTAAATTAACCTTCGGAAAAATACACATGCACTCACCCCCCCCCCCACACACACACACAGACAGGTCTATATGTGAGCTTTTCTGTAGATTCAGCCTTTTCTTAAATATTCTCATTTGAATAAAATTATGAAACACCATTCTCCCATCATGTTGATGACGGGATGGATGATGGATCTGTTGCCGTGGTGCAGGAGAACTCTTGATCACCCACATAAGTGAACAAGTTGATTTATTTTCACTTACAGTAAATACTGCTGAATGTGTGCATATATGTTTTGATGTACCAAATGGGTATCATTGCTGTTTAAGACACAGTATATATTCACTAGGCACATAAATACCAAATACATACAGTATATTTAAAGGTGATCTATGTATTAAACATTAATATAACAGCAAACAAATAAGTAAGTATAACGTAAATATATATGGAGTAATTGAGCAGATAATAACATAACACCCTCTGTGTGAAACAAAGGGTATTACTGTTATACATTTAATTTGATATGACACTATGACTCAATCATTTGCTAAAGGCTTATATAAAAAAAGAAAGATAATTGTAGGATATGTTAAAAAATACAAATGTTGATTGACAAAGAAATAAATATGGCAGATATGGAAGAAAACGTTTTCCTTGCTTTTTTTCTTAGTGAGAAAACACAATGTAAACTGTATTGTATGAGCTTACGGCAAAACTTTCACATTTGTTTTCTTAACTCTGTAGACTTAATGGCCTTTATCAAAAATGTGCCAAACCATTGTTATGTAAACAATAGGTTGCTTGTTATGTGATATCAATGGTTCATCATAATTGGTTCAATCAACATTGTTGGGCTAAAGTATAAAAAATCGTCCTTTAAGTGAATAAAACAAATGCCGCATTTCAGCATTGCAAACGTTTGTTTGTATGTTGTTATTTGGTACGGTATAATATAACTAAAAACTAATAATTGAACTTACATGATTTAAAACAATTTATATCACCCATGGTGGCCTTAAGGGTGGTCTACATACACGTAATTATTCTACTCAACTTTTACAAGACCCTGCTTTCTGTTTCTCTATTCTCTCTCCTTCTCCGCTCTCCTTCCTTCCATGTCGATGTCTGTTGTTGCTCTGACTTTATGCCACATTCAAATCTGTGACACAACTTGAGAGAGCAGTCCGGAGGATCTGTCATGGCCGTTGCTGTAAACCTTTGCACCATCTTGGAATGAGTTCCTGCAGTGGACAAGCAGAAAGAGAGAGAGAGAGCGAGAGATCAAGATCAATGTGAGTATATCCAGAGACTGTGCCCACAAGACACACCACCCCACACTGGACCTGGACTGTCTACCTGTACAAGCCACCTGTCCACCTGTACAAGCAGGCAGTTCCAGTCTTCGCAAAGACGCTGAAAGATGCAGCAGTCAACCGCAATCCCACCACCTGCCACAGGAACAGTAGAGCTGTCCCAGGCTAATCCCAACAATGACCACAACAGATGCCCATAGGCCAGGCCTGGGGTCCGCTGACCAACCAAGATTTTGTTAGATGGGAAAAACATCCAACTGAGACTCTGCATGAGGAATTCTACAAAATAATTCTCAAAGTCCAATGCCAAACCCCAAATAATACTTGGAGATCTGAATTGGAACTATACCTACTAATCCTCAAAATCCTACCTAAAAGAAAGCGACTCCCAGACTAAAGATGTAATCTACAGAGAGGTGACTCTACAGAAGAGCCCTTTAAGTCAACTTGTCCTGGGGCTCTGCTAAAAAACACACCCCTCCCCACCCCAAAACAGCAGCATAGCCACACCCAAACCAATTATGAGTAAACTAAAAGAAAACTATTTGACAGACTGGAAGGAGGCAACCAAAAAAAAGCAAAAACAAATTGGATTGCTACCTTTTCCTAAACAGACAATATAGCACAATACCTAACAACTGTAACAGACCCAAAATGAACATTTGACAATGAACAGACTCAGCAAGCACAGCATAGATATAGAGAATGGGCACCATAGACAGACCTGGCTTCCAAGAGAGGACATATAGTAATATGTGCACAGTGCCCGCAAAACGAGGTAGAATCGGAATTGCACTTCCTAACCACATGCAAAATATATGAACACATTCACACACACACACATTCACACACACACACAAAGAATTTGAAAGGAAAACAAATGCAGAAAAACGACTGTATTTATTAGGCGAAGAAGAGCTATGTGCATGAAGAAAAATAGCCAGTTTTTCATTCCACCCTTATGTCTGTATGACATATTTAATTTTCACTGATTTGGCAATGTACAATTTGATTGTATTATTATTATAATTTCTTTTGTAATTTTTTTTTTTTGGTGATTTCTTTCTAACTGATTTAGCAATTGTATATAGTAAATCAGTCAGTGGTGGGTAACTAATGCAATATTGATGTTGGCAATGTAAAATTTTATGTTTTATTTTAATGATTTATTTAGTAGTAGTTATTTAATAGTGAATGTATATCCTTATTCTAAAGTGCTTTGACACTGAGCACACCGAGCTCTCAGCTGATGGCTCAATGTTAGAAATAAAAAAACAATGGACATTCAAACTGTAATTTTACAAATTTTATAGATCGGTCAGTGTTTCTTTAATGATATTGATGTATTTAATTTCCACTGCTGTGGCTGTGTAATTTATTTAATATGATTTATTAAATGTTTTCCCCAATTATTAATATATTTATTATTTCTTTGTGATTTTATCAACTGTCTAAATCCTTATTCTATTGTAATCCTTATTATATTGTGAAGTGCTTTGGCAATATTGTTCATCGTAACATTCATGCCAATAAAGCCCACTGAAATGAATGGAATTGAAATTGAATTGATAGAGAGAGAAAGAAAGAGTTCCAATTTCATCTACTCAGACACATCAGCGCATCATTCTAGTGTTTGCAGTAAGATGAACATGTGTTCTGTGTTAGCATACTGTAGCAGATCACGGTTAACACATTCAGCACACGCACACAAAGGGTTTGCAGGCCTAACAGCACCACACACAAAACAGCATAGCTAATGAGTTGTCTGTGTGCGTGCGCCTGTGCGCCCGTGTGTGCATGCCCCAGACCCATAGGATGAAGGGATGATGCCTCCCTCCCCCGCCATCTCTAAATGCACTCCCTGCATTGTTAATTAAAAGATGTACAAATGGATTTTGTGCCATGCCAAATTAAATCCAAATTCATTAGATATAAAAATGTTAAACATTGATGTTAGAAAATTTGACATCTAATCTAACTGGTTAGTGCTGTTGCCAGGCCTTGTACATACAAACATACATACAGTACAGTGTACTGTATGTATGTTTGTATGTACAGCATGTGTGTGTGGGTGTGTGCACGCACGTCTGTGTGCATGAGCATGTGTGTTAGTGTGTGTGTATAAATTATCCAGCCTTAATATAAAAAATAAATGATCAAACCGACAGAAACACCTCATAGTCCATTGGGAGAAGTTCTTGATAATGTCTATCTGTCTGTCTGTTTCCATGTGTCCCTGCCTGCCTGCCTGCCTGTTTCTGTTAGCATACTTATTCAACTACTCTTAGATACTTGTCATTTAGCACAGTATAAAGACCAGTTTTGGTCACTCTTTCTACAGAAAAAGAAACCATCCCTTGACGCCGATTGAGGCATATTCGCTAAACACCGATTCCAGTCAGACTGCAGCCAAGTGTATGTATTCCTCCAATTCCGGTTTGTGCATGTTCACTGCATACTTAGTAACCTATTGCATAGTTTCTCCTAGGAGAGGTCAGAGTGGGAACTACATCCGGTTCTAGGAAGCTTATTTTTGGATATTTCATGTGCTTTTGAGGCTGCAAAAATGACAAAATTGTGCAAAAGGAGTTAAGTTGTGCAAAGATAAAAACATGTGAGTAATATTTTTTATGTTATTTGACGATTTCTGTTGGTCGCGGTCGCGACTTAGCTACATCAATTGCTACATTCGGTTATAATGGCTGCATATAAATAAGGCTTTTTTTAGCAGTCGTGCATTTTCTATAGGAAATGTCATTCTAGTTAATTACGATTATATCAGCTGCTACTACAAAAATAAGTGTATGCACATTTAGAATATAGCTGAATTTTGGTCAGGCAAATATGATAATGTCACCTCAGTGAAACCCAAGCCGACCCTGGCACCACTCGGGTCGGGCAAGATGCCATGGAGGCCCCGCTGACCCCGGCACACCATAGGTCGAGTAAAAATTGGTGGGACCTCGGTGGAACCTAAGCCAACCCTGGTGCACCACAGGTCGACCAAGATGCCTCTGGATCCCGCTGTGCAAATATGCATCATACCTAAATTATGTATTTTTCTATGTGCTTAATAAAAATGTACAATCTCAAATTACTTTAGCATAATCATGATAGCAAAAACACACAAAATAAATTATTTTATATAATTAGAAATATATTCAGGCATCAAGGGGTTAACTAATCTAATATTTATTACCGTGAAAATAACTACACAGGCTACTCTACTTTGAAACAGGCTAATCTATTAAATAACAAAATATTGAATATATTTATATAGAATTTATATAGAATATTGAATTAGATACAATTAATATGTAATTGTTCATTTGGTTTTATTAATGCATTAATAAAACACATAACACATTCTCAAACATGTGAATGTGTTTGTGTGCGTGTTTGTGTGCGTGTGTGTGTGTGCGTGCGTGCGTGTGTGTGTGTGTGTGTGTGTGTGTGTGCGTGTGGGGGGGGGAGTTACAGTTGTAAAAGGTAATGATGTTTCATTTTTATAACATAAGCAGAAAATGAAATAACCTAAAATTGATTAGAGAACATTTGAACCTGCAGCAATCTGTGTGTGTGTATGTGTGGTCCTGTTCAGAGAGGCCAAACTGAACTCTTGGCAGGGCTAGAGACATGGGTCAAAATAGACACACGTGAGCACGCACTTGCGTGCCCACACACACACACACACACACACACACACACAACTCATTCCTTCTTTCCCTCATTCATTCTGTCCATCAGGACTCCCTCCACTCTGGGAGCTGTCAGTCACTCACTCAACCACACACACGCGCGCACACACACACAGTTGACCACCATTACTGGGCTGCAGTGAGGCAGAAAAGTGGTGTAACACCAGGTCAACTGGCCTGGCACACACACACACACACTCACACACACACACACACACACTGTGATTTTGGGCCAGTCCAATGTGTTACTGTGCTATGACAACTTGTCCTGCTTCCCAACCAAACCGAAAGTCAAAGTCTACTTCCTGTAGATTGTTTTCACAATAGGCATCTTATGTTTGTTATGTTAAACGAAAAGAAACTTGATTTAAGGTGAGGCTGAAGTGAATGAAAATGAATAGATAGGAATGCAGTGTTGGAACCTGGTTGAACACACAGGGCATGCGTAACAACTCTTCTGTTTCCTGAAAGAGACTACAAGTGTGAAAACTTACAAGTGTGATTATATGCAGTGTTTCCTGAAAGTACAGTACATCTACATAAGAGGTATTGATCAGCTGACCGTTGTACTGGGTATTGATCTTTCTGACAAACTGACACTAGAAACCCTTCAGAAGTACACACATGCTTGCGTGCGCACACACACACACGCTCATACACTCACAATATAATATAATAACACACAGTGACAAAAATAATACTTCTGCAATAGACAGACAGACAGAGAGACTGAGAGACAGAGATAAAAGCAGTGACAGTTTTCATCTGTTCAAATTAATGCTATATAGTCTATTATCTCTTTCTCTCTCTCTATCTCTCTCTCTCTCCATTAGTAACAGCTGGGATCTTTCCATTAGCTTGGAGAAGTCAGTGTCATAAATTCCTGAACATTTTAACGGCGAGCGATGGCTGAATGTATTTAATAATGAAAATCTACAGCGTTACCTTTGGAATGAACTTCATGCTTCAACATATCTTCATCCCTCCATCTTCATCCCCCCATCACACTCCTCCACTTGTCGTCTATGAGCTACTTGACCTCTGCATGGCCAAGGTCGAGTTGAAACCCCTTGGAAGACATAGAAAATAATACACAACTTAGCAAATGATATTAGACATTATGTAACACACAAGATACAATCAAACATTAGAAATAACAGGATTAATATGCATCAGATAGTTTTATATTTACTAAATAAACCACCAAGAAATCACATTAGCATACAGAAAGTTATGATTCATAATATCAAAATATACAACAAGAACAACAAAAAATACAATCTGTACCCATGCAGGTAAAATGTGTGTGTGTGGTTGTGTGTGTAAAATGCATGAATTTCTGCAAGAACACACAATACACAGACATACGCACGCACACACGCACACACACACACACACACACACACACACACACACACACACACACACACACCCCTGCAGGCCAGTCATTTAACCCCTGCTGCCCTCTCTCTCCTCTCCACTGGCTCCCCTTACACTGCTGTCACACACACACACACACACACACACATACTGTATGCGTGCGTGCATATGACCATTTTGTGTGTGTGTGCAAAAAAGTTTATTTAATTGTTCTATCCTTTCAGAAACTTTCAGGACCTGGTGGGTGGGTGTGTGTGTGTGCCTGTGCGTGTGCGTGTGTGTGTATGACCAGTGTCAGGTTATAATATTTGGTGGAGGTTTTATGGAGCTGATATCATGAAAATTGATTAGTCATACAGGAAAAAGGTTAAACGACACCTTAAATAAGAGCTATAACTCTCTATCTCTTTCTCTCCTCTGTCTTCTAACCAAATGTCATTGTTAGCGAATGTGAGTGCAGCCATAGCAAGTTATAGGAGAAAATGTCTGGAAGACTCTTTATAAACAGAGAGAGCAGGATTTAAGAGCGATCATTCTTACAGTGCTTAAATGATTGACAGACATGTGTAACACACAGACACTGCCCATACCAGCCCTCCGTTGCGTTACAGGGAATAGCACCCCTAAACCCTGCAGGGTTGATGCCTTGCTCAGCAGGGGATAGAACCCGTAACCCTTGCAGGGTTTGTGTCTTGCTCTACACAGGGAATAGAACCCTTAACCCTTGCAGGGTTGATGCCTTGCTCTACAGGGGATAGAACCCCTAACCCTTGCAGGGTTGGTGCCTTGCTCTGCAGGGGATAGAACCCGTAACCCTTGCAGGGTTTGTGCCTTGCTCTAAACAGGGACTAGAACCCCTAACCCTTGCAGGGTTGGTGCCTTGCTCTACAGGAAATATAACCCCTAACCCTTGCAGGGTTGGTGCCTTGCTCTGCAGAGAATAGAACCCCTAACCCTCGCAGGGTTGGTGCCTTGCTCTACACAGGGAATAGAACCCTTAACCCTTGCAGGGTTGGTGCCTTACTCTACAGGGCATAGAACCCTTAACCCTTGCAGGGTTGGTGCCTTGCTCTACAGGGGATAGAACCCCTAACCCTTGCAGGGTTGGTGCCTTGCTCTGCAGGGGATAGAACCCGTAACCCTTGCAGGGTTTGTGCCTTGCTCTACAGGAAATATAACCCCGAACCCTTGCAGGGTTGGTGCCTTGCTCTGCAGAGAATAGAACCCCTAACCCTCGCAGGGTTGGTGCCTTGCTCTACA
>JAODTR010004865.1:0-11764 GCA_025399935.1 Amblyopsis rosae | reverse complement strand
GTCCCCTGCTGGAGCTGCTGCCCCCGCGACCCGACTCTGGATAAGCGGATGAGGATGGATGGATGGATGGATAGTCATTTGTGGGTGTGGTAATGTGTGGGAAAACTCTGTAAAGTCAGTCTATTGGGCTGTGTTTATAAGTAGAACTGCCCTTCCTGTTTTTGGACTTCTGGTGCGTGCTTGAGCATGCATACTGTGTATGTGTTTCCATGTTTATACAATATGTGTAGGTGTGTAACTGTGTGTATGTCTGTCTCCGGAGGGTGTGTTCTTATGGCCGGGCACGTCTGTATGTTTTAATGCGCGCGTGTGTGTGAGCAGGACCCAGGAGGAGCTTCGTGTGCGCGGGGAGGACCAGCAGATCATCACAGTAGAGGTGGAGGTGAAGAGACACGACAGTGAGCCCACTATCCTCGCCGCGCAGCTTTCACCAGAGACCAGGTACACAACGTCCCTACAAGGTGTGGGTGCTGCTGATGATACCGAGCGCCTTATTTTCTACCTGCGGACGGAATGAGCGATGTTACTTACCGTGGCACTCAGACACTGCTCAAATTGTTGTCTACAGTGGAAAAAGAGTCCACCATAGTCTGCCTTTGTATCTTTCTGTCTGACAAGATGTTGAAAATACATTACCAAGTACAACACACACACACACAACATAGCAATGTTCAGCAGCTTGTGATTGTGGAATTGAGTCTTTGTTATTGGGAGAGTGCTACAGCTCATCTTCTGTGTCTTTTCTAGAGAGATGTTCCCAGTGCTAAGCCGTAGATCCATTAGTGCCTCGTGACCCCAATCATCGTTATGACTCAGTTTGACACGTAACTATTAATATCCTGCTGCCAGTCTCTCGCCTAGGCAACACATGCTGTTGTTGGGTTAGCACATCTTTGAACTGGCACAGAAATGCACACGTAGACGGCGCACGCACACACACATCTGTTTGGTTAGGGGGTCACTGAGTTGGCGCCAGGTTCTTTGTTGTGGACAGATTAACATCCTAGCCAGCATGCGTAAACATATGTGCGCACGCTCACACACACATACACACACACACACACATACAGAGTGCCTCTTTCGTTTGGTTATTGGGGTCTGGGTGAAGCACAACATCCCAATATGGTTAAACTGCTATCCAGAGCAGGTGTCTAACTCAGGTTATGAGTGTGTGTGTGTGTAGGTATGACAGTGCTGGTGGGGCACTAGTCATACGGCCTGGGGTGTCTGGGAGAGGTACAAGAGAGCTGGCCATATGGGTGGGTGTCTGGAGTGGCTGCAATATGTTTCTACTGTAGAAGATTATGAAGGAGTAGATGATTATGAATGAATGTTGTATATTAATTGCCGTTAACATTGATAGCAAACGTCAGATGTGTGTTTCTTTGCACCGCGATCCGCTGTGCGCGTCCATATTTGAGCCGTTTATCGGTAGTATCTTCTGGAAAAGCGTCAGACTCCCGGTGAAAGACAGACAGGGAGACAGAGACACAGGAAGATAGAGGATTCTTAGTGAGCTGCACAGAAGACAAAATAGGGAATAGGGAAAATAGGGAGAGGCAGAGAAACAGGGTTCTGAAAGAGAAAGGGTGGAAATGAGATAACGGGCAGCTGTAACCATAGTGATGTAGAGGGAGGGAGGGAGAGAGAGAGAGAGAGAGAGAGAGGGAGAGAGATTGACATAATGGCCACCCCATGCCCCATATTAATGATTCAGCCAATCGTTTATCACTATGCATGTCTTCTTCATTGTTTTATGTCTTTATTTACACTATTTCGTAATTGTTTTTATTTTTCATATTTTTAATGTTAGCTATACGCTGTTACTGTGTTTTTATATTGATACTGTTATCAGCTTCTTTTACCATGTAAAGCATCTTTGAGTACTTTTTGAGCGCTATATAAATGAAATTTATTATTATTATTATTATTATTATTATCACTACCAGTGTGATGCCAGCCCTGTCTCAGTAGCCATGCACTGGGCATTTCAACTAGAACAGCTAAGCTGGACCACGCATTGCTGAGGAAGCAGTCTACTTAAGCCTAAGTCCTTCCTAATAGTCCACGATCTGGCCAGGAGAAATACAGGAATGTGGCAACACAGGTCCTGTTGGTCTCAGAGCTTTGGGAAATCGACCATGAACGCACGCACGCACACACACACACACGCACACGTGGCATTCACAAGCACACACGCATACATAACACACAGCTGCACACAGCTGTTCAACCTTAATGAAACCTATTTACTCTAATAGCTTCTTCCTGCAAGTTTTATGTTAGTGGCTTATGAGTGTCTCAATTGATGGTACGGTGTGCGTGCGTGTGTCTGTACGTGGCGTGCACGTGCGCACTTATGGTGTGCACGCATGCATGCCTGTGCTTGTTCATGGTCCATTTGCCAAGCTGCCTGTTGTTACCACATTCCTTTTTTTATCAAAGTGATGTCTTCATAATCCCCCCTAAAGTGTCCTTTCTGTTGAGCCTTATACAGTATACTGTTATGTAATATACCGTACGTATGCATCCAGCCTCCTCATTGGCTTACAGTGAGCCACCCTTAGCTCACCAACCTCTCCTGTCCTCCGCAGTGACCCTCAGGAAGTATTTGGGGCGGAGGCCCCTACTGCTGCTGAGGCCACCTGTGCCCAAGGTGCCTCCTCTTCTCCTGGGGTAGCGGAGGCCGCTGACCCCCTAGAGGCTCCGGCAAGCCCCGTGGTGGTGGTGGTGGTGGAGGCCGACCGGGCCAGCCAGATGTCTGGCTCAGGCTGTGCAAGCCAGGCTTCCGTAGACGACGAGGACGATGTGCCAATCGCAGATATCTACTGCGTAAGCCAAAGCCAGCTGGCGCACGCAAACACGCTTGCACACGCGCGCGCACACACACACACATTCCATCCGGTCTCTGTCCATGCCTATTAGCCTAGACAGGACACATTCCATACACTGTCAAAATTGATTTTCTGATGCACTGAAGTAAATAAAGTAGATATGCCCCCGCTGTACACACTCCTCTATGCAAACCTATGCTGCGCTGAGCTTTTACCATGCTGTCCTACAGAACGGTTGACGGCAGCACCACGGGCAGTGCACACTGTGCAGAGAGCTGGTATGGGAGCCACAGCAGTGTGTTGTGCAGCGTGCCGCGTGGTTTGGTGTGCGTTTGCAGAGTGATCACGCATGTCCCTGTGTTGTTGAGTTAGTGCAAGGCTATTGTGGTAATACCTGACGGTAGGGGAAGTGGTTGTGTTCTGACTACACGCGTGTCCCTCCTAAGAACAAAAAGCCTGTCCTGATATGGCAGGTCGGAATTAGCCCAGCGACAGAGCCATGCATGAATGTATGAGTGTCAGGTAGAGAGGACGGGGATAGAAGCCAGAGATCACAGTTACAAGAAGCTCAGCTCCCACCTGGCTCCGCTCAGCAAGGCTATCTCCTGTCAGGAATCAAACACCCTGTAATGCGGCACGAGGGCTCCTGATGGAGCAGCAGGTTTAGACAGTCAGCTCCATCAGTTCTGCCACAGCCTCTGCCACCTGACCTGACCTGCCCCCTCCATCCCTTGGCTGAAGCCTGCTCCCGCTACAAGGGAACCAACATGCCCTCTGGTCTGACCAGCACCAGTGGTGTGCAGCCCTCTGCACGGTCAGTATACTAACCATTCTCAGGGAAACAGCGAACAGCAGACACACACAGGCAATGTAAAAGACCCATGACCCAAACACGTGTAGGTAGAATGTCTCTCACACCAAGATTTCAAGGAGCTGAGAATTATAGGCGTAGGCAGCTATAGTAAATAGGAACATAAACAAAGTGGCGAACACCGCTCACACAACAACAAAGCCGTAGTACTAGCAGAGTACTACGCTTCAAAATGTGTTTCAAAGGGATATTGTTTTGATTTGAGCTCGAAGTTCGAGAATGATTGACCCCGAATGATTGACCTTGACCCTGACAAAGAGACTCAAACTTAACACTGCATGTTCTGTTCCTGTAACGCATTGGATTTGGGCTTGCATACGACAAAGCTTTAATTGTCTCTATATCAACATCAAATTTGTTAAGATGATTCAGTGGCATTATATTGTTTATATGCATTCATACATTATACTGTAGTTCCTTCCTCTCCAGTATGACTGGAAACCCAACAACTAACACAGATGTTGAATAATTTCCTTAGAGCAGTGGTCCTCAAAGCCTGGAGGTCTGCGAAATAATTAGTTATACGTGTAAAAAAAGAAAGACTTTTTTTTTAAAGTGCATATCTGTCTATTGCGACTATTTGCGCCACTAAAAAAAACCATATTGTGTCCATTACCCGTTTAAGCATTTGGCTAATAAAACCTCTTAACTTGATTGTGACACATTACGTCAATCTGTCATGAATCAATCACTTCAAGCAGGTCACAACAAACCATTTAGCTGCTAGCTAGCTTGATATATTAACCGTTAGTGAAATGACTGCAGTGAGCAAGCATGGAGAAATACCCATGTCAGACAAAATCATCAAGTGAAAATAAGATCAAATTACCTAAATTGAGAAAATACGATTTTCAAATAGTTCCAATGGCATCTATGAATATATGGTAGGAAGCATCAAAGTCCATAGTCTTATATAATGCCTCTGAGCATTTTCTTAAAGGCAGGGTCAGACATTCTTTCTAACTTCGAGCTCAAATCAAAACAGTATCGCTCCGCGGTCCTCCGTAATAATTAGATAATTCTACACAGCCCTGGCTCCGTAAATAGTAACATAAGCAAAGTGGCGAACACCGCTCGTATCAACATAGCCGTAGCACTACACTTTGCTTCACAATGCATTTTAATGTGTGATGCGGCCCTGCAGAGGACTGCGGAGCGATGCTGTTTAGATTTGTGCTCAAAGTTAGCAAAAATGACAATTAAGAGGGGTCCTTGGAAATTGTTCTTCCCTGTAAGGGGTCCCTAGCCCAAAAAAGTTTGAGAACCCCTGCCTTAGAGGACCTACGGAATCACCTTTGTGTTTTATGTCTGGTCCACAGAAGCCTGTAAAACTGTAGCCACATTTTGTGGGTCTATTACTGTATCTTATTATTAAACAAATGTTAGGTGACCTGCAGTGACCTTGCAGACCAACTGTACTGTTGTAGTACACATGGGTTTTGAACGGGAGGAAGTGGTCCCATTGATCTTGTTGAAATGAATGTGATTTAGAACTGCGGGGTGCTCATTACAGGAGCGCTGTGCTTGAGATATCACAGCCCTCCCCGGGGGAACAGCTGTCGGTTTGGGAGCGTGTGCCCAGGCTGGTGCAGGTGCAGCGCTCTCCGATCTGGCTAGTGTCTGAATTATTCAGCCGCCATCATCCATCTGCACATTCACGTTTCATGCCTTCTCCTCCTCTCCTCTCTGTCTTCATCTCTCTTCAAGCACTCACTCTCTCTATTTGTTATAGGATTGACCTCGCTTGTTGTCCTGTCATTTCACGGTTTCCACCGCTAATATACTGGCCCTGTTGCCTTCTCTAAATGCCTCCCTGCGATTGATCTCAAGTCATTACAGAGACGGTCCCGTTGGACGCGAGGAGGGTGGGTGAGAAGCGTGGGTGATAGATGGCACAGTTGTGACTCTACTACCTTCACGATTCGTCCACACTGTCCCCGTTGGTTTACGGAGTAGTACATCGGCCTTCTCAATTTTCACCTCTGCATGTTCTGCGTGTTTCTCATTATGTCTTTTTTTTTTCCTCTGACCTTCTCCCCCATTCACAAGCAGTTACGACTGTTTTTTTCTCATCCATCCACACCGTTATTTATATAGTTCTATGGTCCACACCTACCTCTGCATCTGTCCCTGTCAGTTTCCAGACTGGGGGAATCTGGGTGGCCTCTCCTTCCCGACAGAAGAGGAAAGACAGTGGTTATTATGTGCTAGTCATTTCCCCAGTGTTAGTTATGGCTGCTTTTTGTAGACAAGGTGTGTTGTTGGGTGCTTGTTAAAGGTAAAGGTATAGTCAGCTATTGCAAGCTAATTGTAAGATAATACACCAAATACGTTCATCAAATATGTCCTCACATTTCACTAGCTTAGCGTTCTGAAAAATGAATCCGGAATTTCTACACAGCGAACACCGCTCAACAAAGTCCCTTCGCTTCACAGGGCGTTTCAACGTGTGGGGCAGCGCTGCGGACAGATATCGTTTTGATTAGAGCTCGAAGTCAGCAAGCGTTCTTGAGAATAACTAACCCTGCCTTTAAGGCCTAGATCCTAGAAGAAGCTCATGTACTCTAAGACACAGGAGGCTAGGTCTTGTTGTGAAACATAACAGGATAATGATTTTCTCAGCCCTATTGGGTCTGCGGTGTGCAGGTTGTGTGTGGCTGTGCTACATGCTGTATAGGTTGTCTTTATTGGTGCTGTTTAGTCACTGCCTCTCTCTGTTGTGGAGAGAACGTAGGCGGTCGCGTGCAAAACAAACAACAACAAAAAAATGTGTTAAGTTATATTTACAACTTCCTTTGCACTTGCTTAAATCAGGCTGTGACTGTTCTTCCACCTGAGACATTAGCTTGTGTTAGATTCACAGCACTTGAGGTGTGTCTGTGCATGTGCGTGGCTGCGTGGGTGCGTGGGTGTGTGTGTGTGTGTGTGTATATATGACGTCAAACCTCAGTGCCACCCCCTTCTTCGGCATTACCAACACACAGTGCTGCAGCCACCTCCACCTCTTAAAGGGACGGTGCTGCACCAAGGGAATTTGCTGGAAGCTGGAAATACAGGGCATAACTGCATTGAAACACAATCTCTGTTGGAGAGAATGTGCCCCTGGGCAGGTGCATTGCTTTGGCTCTCTGTCTTTGGCAACCCCCAGCATTGTGGCTTCCCCCCCCCCCATCCCCACAACCATCACCTCCTCCTTGTCTGCTATCCCCACTCCTAACTGATGCATCCCTCGCTCTCTGGTTACTCTACTTTCTAGGAGCTAGTCCTAGAAAGTAGGCAACACACAAGTGGATTCCGGCATGCGATTCAATGCAATATCAATTCGATGTAACTGAATATTTCGAAGTGTGTGTGTGCTAATTTCTTATCCGGTCCTGACAGTTTTATTAGGACTAGTCTGTGGTCTGGCTTTCCACTGCTACCAGTGAAACCATATACATATTTTTTAACACACTTCTGTCAAGTCTCACTCCTTCTAGCGTGTTTCAGCAGCATTTTCTCCCTATATGCATCTCTAACATTCATTTCCTCTTCTGTCTTTTCTTCTCCTATGCTCTTTTGTTTGTTTATCCTGCCTGCCCTTGCCGCTTCTGTGTGCGCGCATCTTTCCTCTGTTCCTTTGGCTCCCTCTGCTGTGGTTGGTGTGTAATAGCAGCCTCCAGAGGACAGGACCTGGGTGTACTCTCCACTACACTATGGCTCAGAGAATGGGGAAAGTGAGACAGTAAGTGGAAACATCTGACTAAACTGTACAGTCAGTCCCAAAACCGTGTTCATTATTCTTTAACGGTCTCAAATTATAAATAAAAAATCTTAAAAGGCTAATCAGCTCTATGAGGGAAGCTTCTTTTATATTCAACACAATGGTGATCAGGGTAACTGAGTGAGTTGACATGTCAGTGACTGCTCCAACACAGGGTTCATTTTCTGTGTCTGTACATAGACAGTGTTCAGTAGACAGGTGGGTATCTTTGGTCACTGACTACCTGCAAGGACCGCCCTGTCCACTGCCAGCCATTCACACTTCCATGGTGTCCTCAGCATGAGTTTACGGGGTTTGCCTCCGTCTATGTGCCTGCATGAGGCCTCTGTACCTGTCTGCATGTTATTACCACAGCCAGACTTGGATCACAGTGCTGACTGTGTCTTTATGCTATACTATAGCAGACGTACTTTCACAGCACAATATTTCACTCATGTTTCACTGATATGACTAGGCATGACTGCTGTTCTTCATTTCTGCCCCACCCCTTCCCCCCTTTAACAGTAAACCTCCCTTTCTGCCATAGAAAGGTGGAGGAGACCTTGGTGAAGAGGACCTATCTGATGTCCAAATGGAGGCAGCAGGATTTCTGTCCAAACCGGAATCTTACACATGAATATAAAATCTTAAGAAAGTCCTGTTAAATACTGGCTGACTACTGGAAGGGAACACACTTACTACATTCCCACCTTTAACACCCAACTGAAAAAGAGAAAAAAAGATTCCAATATACTGAACATCGACTAGGCCACATTGTATTGTGTGTGTTCCACACATATTACTATTTTCCTGTATGTCCAACAAAACAAAAAGATACGCAGACATATATCTGCCATCATTACATTCCTAATAGAATAGGATTAGTAATCATAACAAATTTGATTAATTTCTACATCTTTGTTGGATTTAGCTTTTTATTACTTTTTTTTATTTACATTTGCAGCAATTTTACTACTGTCAACATCTATTTATTTGGTTTGTTTCTATGTGTTTATTTTATTCTAGATGTATACCATGCCTGGTTTATGCTGAAACATTTGTTTCTGATTATTATCAGAAGAATGTGAATTAGTGCTTTTTATCAGTTTATTTAATTAAATAGCTTGTAGAATTGTATCAGGATTTTTTGGTTTGTATTGTGTCATTGTATTTGTTTAATTTGATTTCTTTGCCATATACTCTTGAAACACCCAGCGCCTGTCCAAAAAGAGTGCATCAATCACAACACTATTAAACTAGACATTGTCAATCATACTAATCTTCACATCATTGCAATGTGTTCCATGCCATCCTGCTTTTGAACAGGTCTGCTGGTTTTGTTTTGTGGCAAAATGTCAACATAACATTGCATTTGCCACATGTGGTCATCTTAAAACCCTTCCAATAAGAAATTAATTAAATTATCAACAGTCAACTGTTCATAGATTAAATTAGTATTTTCTGTCAATATTGTCAGTATTGTTAGTATATTTGAATGAGCACATTACATGGCAGAGTTGATTTGGTGAGACACAAGGCAGTTTGTTAATCTGTTGAAAGTTGTTTGCACTTGAGTTGAGGACCTGAAATTAAATTAGTCACAGAGGCCAAAAAACAAAAAATTATACAACATTTAGATAAGAATTGTTTTCACAAAGGATGATTCTTTAATAGCACTTTATTTTATGATTATCAAATGTGTAACGGTGAAGTCAGTCACAATCATAATAGAATTTGTGTTTATTGTAGTCTGTGGCAGACTCAGAAAATATAAGTTCAGAATGTTTTTATTCCTCTGGTCTGTATGTAAGGGAAAACATGCTATGTCACACATTTATTCTCATGATGTGCAGTGGCCAGTTCTAATCAGTTTTCTGTTGCTCATCACACAGAGACCATAGCAGCAATATTTTGTACAGTCTAGCATTTGAGTTTATTTTGCCTTAAGAAAAAAAAGAAAGAAATATAATTGTTTTTCACTAGTGCTGTTATCATTTATAATTTGAATGGTAGTGCTCCTGAGAATGTGTACATAGAATTATAAATACATATATAAAGATATATAAATATATTTTCCATTTGAATTGGAGAATATTATTTTTATTTGTTTTTATTTTTTGCGGATTGCAAGAAATTATTACGATCTACATGTTTTACTGTATCAAATATGCTTTAATGTGTTTATTGACATGTAGCCCTGTTTGGAACTTGCACTTTCCACTGCTAGCACCCGCACAGTGGATCCTGCCAGTCCCACAGGGGGCTTCTTGAGATGCAGCTATAAATCACAGCTGTTTCTTTGTAACATTTTCAAAGCTGAAAGATATGTTGAGTTAAATTTTCATTCAAATCAAGGGTTCTTCCGACTGTTCAGCTGTGTTGTGTATGTGTTTTCGAATTGCTGTGTGCCCTCATCCTAGGGAGAGTCTTGAACAGAGACATCGCATGATTTAAAAATGAATATGCATATCGGAAATGTGTATTTATATAGATCTGTGTATATTCATCTATTTATACATGGGGATACATAGATGGCTGTATGTGTGTGTTTGGACTTGATCAGAATGAATACAAAATAAAGAAGTTATGTCTATGAATTGTTGATAGTTTGCTGTGATTATATTATACTCTACATTGTTCTATAAAGCCCACATTATAATGTGACTTTTTTTCTCACACTTTTTTTCTTATACAAGTGTGACAACCAACCTTATGGGGTTTTGTCAGTGTGTTTTTTTGTATAAAACATGCTGTAGGAATTACATGGTCTTATATATCAGTATTTTTATTTAATTTTGGCAAATAATGTATCCTGGTTACAGGACAATTGCTTCCTTTCACAGTAGGATTATTCGGTAAAGGAATTAAGTGGAATCAATTAGCAACCCCCACACCACCACCACATATGAAGAAACACAAACAGGCCTACGGTACGGTACTGTTAGTCTGTCGTGTACAAAATGAATGGAGAGGCTGATTCAGGGGACTGTTGGTTTTGCGTGCCTCGCAAAATGTACAAACATGCTAGTTTATAGTGGTCTGTTTAACACATTTTTCATATTACGTCTTTACCTACTTCTGTGGCTTACTTGTGCTATACGATTGGTATACTTCCCCGGTCCCCATAAACACAGGTTGTGTATTACACATTTTGTTGACGAAAACACAAAGAGGAATACATATTGTATTGATCAGTATTAGAGCTGTACGTGATTGGACGATCTTACTGTCAGTCAATGTAAATATGTTTCCCATTGGTACAAACTGTTCCTCTCAGCTCACGTGCCGTTGTCTTCCTGAAGTGCTTATTCTGGCCGGTGGGCTGTATATCGGAGATATAGGATTCGTTATTTGTTGTGAAGTATTTTAAAGTAGAGACGTTATCTTCTAAAATGGGAACCCGAGATGACGAATACGATTATTTGTTTAAAGGTAAGTTACAGTTTCAGCTTTCAGGGACAGTCAGTACCGTACTGGTACTGTATTGAGGAAGTTAGCTCGACTAGTGGCTAAAGTTGACGCATGCGCATCCTATTGTAAACTTGAACGCTGTGTTCTGTAATTTGCTAAAGAGCTAGCTAACTCATAATCAATGCGTGACAAAAGTGTACACATCTTCCACAGAAAAACAGTTTACTTTTGCAGTTGAATACAGTATTGTGTACAGACTATATAGTAATAATACAGTAACAGTATAACAATCAAATGGAGTAGCACAAGCACATTTACTGTAATTGAAATAATGTAGTTCTATGTAGATACTGTAACGCCTAGACAAACAGCTCTCTTTAGCAAGTTCAACTCGTTTAGGTACGGTACTGTAAAATGCAGTACAAAATCTCATCTGCTGATTTCTATTGAATTTGCTATTTATTGCTGTAGCCTAAAGTTAATGACAACATATTACAATGGTAATTGCGAACCTCACAGGCAATTCATATGAGTCAATGTGACCCATAGTCTTTATATTTTATGTAGCCTGGTAAATCAGATTTTAAGACAAATGCATGCAATGCTCCACCACGCATTCCTTGTCATTTGTACATGGAGAGTTATATGCATTCAGCATCCTTCCACTTTACTAGTTATTTTTATGGAAATGTTTATTGGGTCATATGTACACTATAAACGTCTTTGGAAAGTACCTAAAGCCCAGTCATCACTACCATGTATGTTTTCCAGTGCATTCCCATAGGCTGAAAAAGCTTTCATGTTTGTTTCTTTGTTATGTGTTTTGGCTCTATAGTTGTACTAATAGGAGACTCTGGAGTGGGGAAGAGTAACCTCCTGTCCCGTTTCACAAGGAATGAGTTCAAC
>JAODTR010004863.1:0-11764 GCA_025399935.1 Amblyopsis rosae | reverse complement strand
TATATTAAACATGTAAAATCTTAAGTAAACTCATCTGACGTCAAAATAGCACAGCATGTCATGTGCAACTGATCCCTACTGACTCGAATATACAGTATATAGTTAGTACTATGTAAATCTTTCAAATGTATATATTTTTGTTGGGGGGTGAACTTGATTTATTGTGCTGGAACAAGTCCCACCTCAAAGGGGAAGCATCCGGAGCCCGCATCGTTACTGTTGAGTGGTGGGGAATGTGCAAGCTATAGCTAGATAAATCCTGCTTGCTTGCTCATTGAGTAATCGTATTCATCCCCATTGTCTTGTCCAGATAGTCCTTAATGCGGTGTGTCTTAATTGTGTGTCTACTCATTGTTCGGGTGGGGTTGACCTAGTTGCGGCATCTATCCATTCTGCGTTGTCACTCTTGTTTCGTCTAGACGCGTTGCCAAACTGGCAAAGCCACAGACGGGCCCTTGGGACCTCAAATACCGTGACACTCTTACATGTGGAGAGAGCCAAGTGCGGTTTCATTTCCGTTTACAGTACTTTTAGCAGACGCGTTTATCCCAAGGGACGCACAAGTCACTAGGCCTGCGCGCCAATAGATGAACCAGCAGCAAAAACATTCTGCTAGAAAAACGAGCAACTTGTCATCGGGGCTAAGTTATGCACAACACCCAATATATCGTTCAATCTTCAAAGATATGTGCTAATAGCCTAAATAATACATTGCTTAATTTCTAAAAGCAGGAAGGAATGCATGTTTTTTAATAGAGTTAAGCTTAAAGGCTGGTCATAGAAATCTTGTTGAGGCAAGTGCTAACTCGAGTTGGTCAAGGTGTGTCAAGTGTAGTGTGTGCGTGTGTGTCATGTCATTATTATCTGTATAGTATTGTGTGAGATTTCTGTTTATGCCTGTGCGCTTGTGATGTACTGCATGTTTGTCCTCTGGGAGCACACACTGTTTCTGTCACTGTGTGTGTGTGTGGTCAGCTGTCGTGAGAGTCAAGAGGATAGCATGCTCTGTCCATTGAGGGTCGAACAGTGCTTTCTTTTCCCTCCTGATCGGCTACGGTGTCCCTGGGACATTTGAACCTTTTTTGCTGCGTGTGTTGAAAAGCGTTCAGACTATAGTCAGCCTTAAAGGGAAGTCAGCGATCGTACGCTAACACACGTGGTCAATAGTTTATTATCTCCTAGCTGTCTGTTTTTTGAGCGTGCTGAAAAAAATGATTGTTTTCTACACAGCCATGGCTCTGTATGGGAACACAGACCGCACGCACCACACAACACTATCCTACATCCTTGGCAGTGCGTTTCTGATTTAGTGTGGAGCTTCTGAGGGAGCACCCTATGGCATTGAAGGGAAATGTGTTTTTCTTTGGAAAAGAGTTCAAATATCAACTCCAGAATAAGTCCCTTATTAGTACAAATGAAGTACTGTACCTCTAGTCTTGTGTATATGACCTTTGTGTGGCTGTATACTGTCATGATGTCCCATAGCTACAGCACTTCAAACATTTACTTACTACAAAATATTAATGAGTCACATGGTTTCAGCCATTCTTTGCAGACAGGTTTGGATTGATGATGGTGATGATGTTAAATAGTTTATGTATTTATAGATGTATTTATCAAATGTGATCCAAATGCTAAGGGTGTGTTTTGCCAAAATCCGTTGCTTGAATGACAAACATGAATGACCAATTGAAATTGCTTCTTCTGTCTGACTTGACCCCTGTGTGACCTTTATGTGACCCCACCACAGACCCCTGTCTCCTGGTGACTCCGCCATGCGTGGGCGAGGCCGACCGTTTCAGCCTTGAGGCCTTGCGGCACATCCACAAGCAGCTGGACGACGACAACGACGGCGGCATAGAGGTCAACGAGAGCGTAGAGGTTAGTCCGCCCCCTGCTGAGTCGGGGTGGTACTTTCCTGGGATCCTATCTTAGAAACTGATTGGGCTACTGAATATACTTTATATTAGTACAGGATACCTTAATAATAAGCACAGTACATGTTTACACGTATGTGTGTGTGCACGCGCGCGCGTGTACCTGGTGGCACCGTTTGCTTTGCGTTTTGTTTCGCTTAAAGGTACAGTCCGCTATTGCAAGCTAAATGCTAAGCTATTGCACTTTTTGTCAAGTCCAACAAATATCTCCTCGCATTTCGCTATCTTGCTCTCTTTACGTGTTGAAAACATAATCCAATACTTCTACGTAGCGCTGGGTCCGTAAATAATAACATAAACAAAGTGGTGAACCCCCCCGTGCTTATCAACAAAGCTGTAGTACTACGCTTTGCTTCACAATGCATTTCAATGTGTGAGGCGATACCATTTTGATTTGAGCTCAAAGAATGACGTGGCGAATCACCGACCGATTGCTGTCTATGTGGGTGGTGAAGTTGGCGCAGAGACCAATTAAAGGCAGGGTTGATTATTCTTGCTAATTCTTGCTAATTTAAGGCTGTGTTCAGTATGGAATAACGTTCATATGGTTAATGACGAGAGAAAGATGGTTTAGATTGTTTTTTCAGCTGTACAGATGATCGTATTTTTGCACTAAACCTTTGAAAATAAATTTTCACACAATCAGGCGTTCTGATTTTATATTTCATGCATTTTATTTCGGAATGAGATGTCATACATTTCATGTAAACTGAGATGGTGATGAATATGACATTTACTACTGGCATTCCATATCGATACTCACATGTTTTAAACACCCTAACATGAATAAAATACAGCAAGCATCTTTTGAAAGTTGTTCAAGTAAACACAAAGTTTCAATGACTTAACATAGCAAATGTTCGTTCCACTGAAGCTAGTGATCCAGCCTCCAGCTAGGGATGCGATTGGCTCCGCCTGGTTGATAAACGTTCTAATTTCAGTGTTCCCAAACTGATATTTTAAGAAAAGCAAAATAAGCAAATGGTAGGATGGTTTGTGAGTTTATTCTTGGCAGTCTTATTATTTACTTAAAAATAAAGAGCTGCACGTCAGTTGAGTAGGAGTCAGGTGTAATCCTTAAAATGTCCCTCCCCCTTCCGATCACCAAGCAAATTATGTTTGGACTATCAGGTTTTATTAAGTTACCTTAAGGCATAATTGACTGAGACTTTGAGTCTTTTTAATTGCTAAAATAGTTTTAAACACTATTTATTTCTTGCTGGCTGTCCAAAAATATTGATGTAAAATAAATTAAATAAAAACATGCCTGATTTTTAATTTGCAAAGCTGCGTAACAAAATTCTATGTAGCTTGAAATAGCTCACTGTATTTTGGTGAAGCTCCGTGTCATGCAAGCATACATGATGTAGGACATACCTAAGATGATGTGTAATCATTGTTGTGTATACCCAGTGCTTTCCTTGGTCCAAAACATCGCTTAGCTTCACTGTTAATGGACTACGCACATTTTTCATTGCCACTTCTCATATAATCTTTTGTGTCTTTTAGTTAGAACGTTAAACAATTACAGACACATCAAACTGTCATTATTGTCTTTGCTAGTGTTTAAATAAGTGTGGAATGCATATGGGAATTGGTGTGTGTGTGTGTGTGTGTGCGCGCGCGTGTGTGCGCGTAGGTGTGCAGGTGTGCATTCAACAGTTGCTGTGCATATGAGATTCTCCCTGAATGCGTGATCTGTTCTCTCATGCAGTGCAAATGCAAACCTTTCCCACACGAGGATAATAAGAACACCTTTTAAAAACAGAGTTTATGGAGTTTACACATTGCTTTGACAGATGAAACAATGCAGAATACTCGGTCCATTAAAAGCAATTGAAATGTTAGGAATGAAACATCAGGCAGCATATGATTTCAAGATATGATTATCTTACTCTATTGGATTTTCAATGCTGGATTTACAACCGTTATCTTTACTTGCTCCAGAACATGATAATTTGTCTCTGTTATTCGATGTGTTACCTATCAGACCTGTACGGTGTGTCTATTACTGCATGTGTTGTTTTTAGCACCACTGCCATTGACGTTTTGCTGACTTCCTTGCTCAGGCAGTAATGAGTTAAACATGGTTTCTCCTATACGTGGTGAGTAACACTAGTCACGCACCAGTGTTCTTATTAATGGGGGAGGATTCTGACTCACAGACGCGTGCCACTGCAGTGCTAATCCCAACCATCGGGGGATGGCTTCAGAAATTACCCCCTCCTCCCCCATGGCCCACCTCACCCCTAACAGCAACCCCCCTTCCCCACACACCTCCTTACTCACGGTTGACTTAAAACTTACAAAAAGACTGCATTCTACAACTGTAGTCTACAGAGAGTGCAAAGCATCTTGGGAAATGGAGTAGTTTAACATCGAGGGGGGTCTGACTGATCTAGCCATCTGCCTGGCACACGTCAGTGCAGGACCCCTGCTTCTGTGGTGCAAAAGGCAACTACTTGACGAAGAAGGTCAAAGTCGCCAGAACCGATACTTGAAAGTATCGTATCGGTGCCATCCCTACTTGCTGCATCCCAGGACGGCAGTTGGGAATTGATGAACTCACGCCCCGGGCAACAACAGTGTGGAGACGCACTCCCGGGCCAAAGCCAGAACCGATACTTGAAAGCCTAGCCCCCACCACCCCGCCCCATCCCAGACGGACAACGGACACTAGCTACATTACGGCGTTCCATGGATGGAACAATAAGGCTGAGTCTCCTCCCATCTCACGTGCATAATTAAAGGCAGGGTTAGTCATCCTCGAGAGCGCTCGCTATAACTTCGAGCTCAAATCAAAACAAACTCCCTCAGACGCTCCGCCCCCACACAATGAAGCACATTGCGTATAGCCAAGAGGGATTGTTGTTGTTACTGGTGTTTGCTACTTTGTTTGTGTTCCTATTTACGGAGCCAGGGCTGCGTGGAGTAGTACAGGGTTATTGTTTTCAGCACGCACAGGGAACCGTAAGCTAGCGGAATGCGAGGAGATGTTTGGTGAATTTTTACAAAAAAGTGTATTGCCTTATAATTAGCTTACAATCGCTGATTTACCTTTAATGGCCTTCAACCGCCTTTTCTAAGCATTCCTTGGTGGACGTGGGTGGCGCGGACCAAGGGTGCGAGTAACATTCGGGGGTCCGTTGCCGAGGGCAGTCGCCGGGGACGGCAGGTGCAGCAGCTCCTCCGGTCCGAGGTGCTGCCCGGTTGCCAAGGAGAGGCACGGGTGGGCTCGGGTTGCATCCCTTTGAAATGACAAGAGCCCAACTCACGTTGGTCAGGGTTGTCGGTTAGTGTGTGTGTGTGTTGGTTTGTATGTACTTGCTTGCTTGTGTGTGCATTTGAGTGTGTTTGCGTTTCTCTTTGAGTGTGTGAGTGTCTGACTTAAATCTGTGCGCTTGTGTTTCTGTGTGTTTGTGTGTTTGTTTGTTTGTTTGTGTGTGTGTGCGGGCCACATCTACTGTACGTCGTAACGTACGGAGGTCATGGGTGTGTCTGGGCTTGGTCTATACACAGGCGGCTGTACGTCGTAACGTACGGAGGTCATGGGTGTGTCTGGGCTTGGTCTATACACAGGCGGCTGTACGTCGTAACGTACGGAGGTCATGGGTGTGTCTGGGCTTGGTCTATACACAGGCGGCTGCGTAGGAAGCGCTTAGAAACGTGCCCTGGCGACACCGAGAGAGGGCACGGCGTGTCCGGACGCCCGCGCCCTCAAGCCAACGTTCGGGCCCTCTTGGCGGGACCCAGAGACAGGCGTTGGCGAGCGACGTATCTCCTAGCGATGGTTCTATCACTGTCTGTGTGTGTGAATAGACAGAGTCGTGTGTATACGACAGCCCAGCTGCAGTCATCTGTATTTGTATAGCACCTTTCATACAGAGTTGCAGCTCAAAGCTGTAGCAGGCTAAAGGGCCTGTGTCGCTCCAGCTCCAACCGCCATGTTGGAAACTAAGTTTCTTCCTTTCAGGTTAGGATTAGCGGTTGATTTTGCCCTTTTCTTTCTAATTTAACCTTACCTGATTGGCTATCTGACTGCGAGCGAGAGGACAGGTCAAAGGTTAAAACATACAGTATATCACAACGTGATTTCTATTTTATTTCTTTCCGAGAGAGGACTTTTATCTAAATGACAGATATACAGATTTGATGATTAGCCCTGCTCATTCAGGTCACACAGCACATCATTTTCCATTGTATTAGCTGCATTATTTTATGCGGTTTTAACATGGCGTGTCACAAAGCGTTCACATTTGAGCTGCATGCATTTATCTCCTCTTACCTTGATTTAGGCCAAGTCAGGACAGTGTTTATAGAACTTGAGACTAACTGTATTTTTCCAAATATCTTTCTTTTCCTGCAGATCCTCAGCCGTGTTCACCCCCGTCCCCCAGAGCGCCGGTCTATTAATAGCCAGTAATTATTCTACCATGATATTAAACAAAACACTGGCCCTGGGGTCTGATGTAGCAAATGGCTTTGTGTCGTATTAAGTGAATACCCTCTGACTCAGAGGCACAACGATGCAACGCACATGCTAACGGTGGCTAGCTGGTAGCGCTGTGCAGTAAATCACGTAAACCTCACTCGCTGACACCTCAAGAGCGCGTTGGTGACAGACGTCAAAGCCTTCGGAGCTTGGCAGCCGCCGCTAATGCGTTTGCTCTGCAATCTGTGCAGCGTGGTTTTGAATCCCGGGTGGGGACGGACGAAGTCTGTCACGCACAGGTCAGGTTTCTACGCGTACAATTTAATATTGCTTTAATAGTGCCGTAATTACTTGGTGGTGACATGTTTATTTGTACTGCCCTTAATCATTGGTACTGATTTTACAGGGCTTCACAGGCCTATGTCTAGCTGGAAATAAACCATGGGAACCATTCTTGCCCTCTCAGCGCTGATTCTCAGCAGATGAGTAGAGTAGATAACGTAACAATAACACAATGACAACATAGCAATCATCATAACCATTATCTCCATACACACCTTTAATACCCACAAGGTCAAATATACGCTAGGCTGTTGAAGATTTGCCACGTGAGCTTTATAGTTTAGTGTGTTGGCTTATTTAACACAGCCATTGGGCCAACATTGTCTATATAGATAATTTACCTAAATAAAATGTACAAACATCAGCACATCAGCATCGTACAGCACATTACATACATGTCTCTCTATGTTGGGGAACTGTTGGTTCCATACGAAGGTTTTTTTCATCAGTGACCTTATTCCTAAGTGTGTGGCACACCCTTATTATATAGTTCTATGGGCACACCCAGCGTAGTGGGACTGAAGGTTAGGTTAGATTATTAGCCCAACTTGTTGATTAAATATTAAATAATTAAATAGTGAACTATGGAGGCTGACTGGATGGCAGCAGAGACACCCCGGCAGGCAGTCCAGGAGACTGTAGACAATGGACTCTCTGTAGGTTGTCAGAAGAGACCAGTGGCTCAAGGACAAGAGTCCTTTGGCCCATCTCTGTTTTCTGGGAATATCGAGTTTGCTTCTGTGTGTGCGTGCGTATGCGTGTGTGTGAGCGTGTTAGCGTGTGAGCGTGTTAATGCTGTGTCATCGATTATGCACCACATGTGCCAACGTACTCATTTACAATTTTAGACTTTTTAGATAATCTCATTAAAAATTAAATGAATTTCCTTCGGTTTCATTTTGGACTAAGTGGTCTGTAAACACCCCTCAGACAAATTATGAATAACCTTCGGTGCTCCGCTAGCCTCCCAATCCTCAACCGCAATCATCATAGCTATCTTGTTATCTAAACGGCTAACCACACGGCGGACGAACACAGAGCTCTTTGTGGTTCTTCGTCACAGCGTTTAATTCATAGCAGTTTAACACTGGCTTATCGCACCACATGCAAAATTATGGGCGGAGTCATGGATGCTGCAGAAAGATTGTGGATGCTATATCAAAGCAAAGCTCCGCCCCCTTCACCTGCCACAGGGTGCTCCCTCAGAAGCTCCGCCCCCCCCCCCCACATTAGACACACATTGCCAAGGCTGGGATAGTGTTGTGTGTGTAGCGGTCTGTACCACTTTGTTTGTGTTCCTTTTCACAGAGCCAGTGCGGCGTAGAAACACACAGATTTGTTTCCCGGCACGCCGCACACAGAATGGATACCTAGCGAAACACGAGGAGATATTCGCAGAATTTGACAAAAAGGACTCTTTCTCATTATTTGTTTTCATTCACACGCACTTAAAAAGTCCCTTTTCCACGAACGGCGGGGGATTTGTTGCAATAGCATAAAACGGGGAATGTTCTAAACGTATTGGTTTGAAGGTGTTGGTTGTCAGCCATTGGCTGTTGCCTTGGCTATTCTGGAGGCGTTCAGTGGCAAGTGTGTTATTGATGGGGTGTTTAATGGTTGAACACCAGAGGAGGACATCCGGAGGTTGTGTCAGGACACGCACACACACTCAAACACGTGTGCGTGCAGGTGGAAGTAATACTTCCCCTTTGTCTTTTTTGCAGTTTCACTTTGCAAGTGAAGTCCCTAAAAGGAAGAAAGAGAGAAAAGTGTATTTGACCAAAGCTAGGCTTAGCCAAAGCCAAAACACACACACACACACATGTACTCTCACGGGATGTTAACCCCTTTTTCTCATTCTCTCAAAGATTGACTGTACAGTATACTGTATGTGGTTAAAATAATAAATGGTGAATAAGAGTCCCTGCATAAAATGTTACGTATTTTCCCTAAGCGTAGTTGAAGGAAACGTGCTCACCAACCCTCTGCGCAAGGATGTGAAATATGTAGCGCTGTACAAAAGCTTTGCGTTGACGCGTGCCTCCTCTGTGTCCACGCAGTTTATTATCGAGGACATGAAGCAGCAGCAAACGAACAAGCACAGCAACCTGCATCGGGAAGATCAACACATAACTGTGGAGGAGCTGTGGAGGGGCTGGAAGACGTCTGAAGGTACGTGCCCGCGACGCCACCGACAAACACAGGCTTTAGTGGGGGGGGGGGGGGTGCATTAACAGGGTTCAAGCGGTGCTGTGTCAAACATTTTGTTGCCTTTCTTAATGGAACCATACAGTATATGATCCGGTCTGCCACTAGATGTCGCACCAGAGCGCCAGCAGACCGAGACTTGTGATTCTGAGACCACACATAGACACACACTAACATGCACCAGCTATGTAAACAAAGAACAGAGGTTCTCTCATTACGCCACAAACGCAGAGAGTGTAATGTCATTCTCTGCTCGACGCCATTACTCCCAGTGAATCTAAACTATATTACTATAGGCCTTGGATAAACTATATCAGTGGGTTGTGGTACTTAATACACAAGTATGTATGAAATTGTATAATTATGTAGTATATAATGTGTGTGAAGCGGCTGGGATGAGGATTAGCATCGCTCAATCTGAGGCCATGGTTCTCAGCAGGAAACCGATGGAGTGCCTACTCCGGGTAGGGAATGAGTCCTTACCCCAAGTGAAGGAGTTCAAGTACCTCGGGGTCTTGTTCGCGAGTGAGGGGACTATTGAGCGGAAGACTTGCCAGAGAATCTGAGCAGCGGGTGAGGTATTGCAATCGCTTTACCGCACCGCTGTGATGAAAAGAGAGCTGAGCTGGAAGGCAAAGCCCTCAATCTACCGGGCAATATTAGTTCCTACCCTCACCTATGGTCATGAAGGGTGGGTCATGACCGAAAAAACAAGATCACGGGTACAATCGGCCAAAACTGCTTTTCTCGGAAGGGTGGCTGGTATCTCCCTTAGAGATAGGGTGAGAAGCTCAGCTATCCGTGAGGAACTCGGAGTAGAGCCGCTGCTCCTTTTGTGTCGAAAGGAGCCAGTTAAGGGGGTACGGGCATCTAGTAAGGATGCCTCCTGGGCGCCTTCCTTGGGAGGTGTTCAAGGCACATCCAGCTGGGAGGAGGCCTCGGGGAAGACCCAGGACCAGGTGGAGGGATTATATCTCCACACTGGCCTGGGAACGCCTCGGGATCCCCCAGTCAGAGCTTGCTGATGTTGCTCGGGAAAGGGAAGTTTGGGGTCCCCTGCTGGAGCTGCTGCCCCCACGACCCGACTCCTGATAAACGGGAGAGGATGGATGGATGGATGTAGTATATCATATAATGGGAATGTATATGCACGGCACGTGTTTGTGAAACATATAATGACCCATATGCACCCTTTGTCCCTGCAGTCCACAACTGGACCATTGAGGATGCCATACAGTGGCTCACAGACTCTGTGGAGCTGCCTCAGTACGAGAGAAACTTCCGGGAGTTCCGCGTGACGGGGAACACGTTACCACGGTGAGAGCACCTTCTTCTTGCCTTGCCCTCGCTCCTCGGGAGCTGTGGAAGCCTCAGTTAGAGCTTCAGTTTGACTTTGCCGTGAGAATCGATGCTGTTTCCATCCGGTAAACCTAGTTTGTGGCCAATCAGCGTCGTACTGCTATCTACGGGCGTGGTTTAGGTGTGACGAAGACGACTTGAAAACAACAATGGCGGGTCCTACATCAACCTGCAATATAGCATCAGTTGAATTGAATTCATTAGAAAAGAAAAGAAAAACATTAAAGGCTTTTCTAGATGGAAAAAAAAATTCTCCAAACTTTCCTTCTTAACAACAGGCTCTGCTGGTTCAGGTTCGTCCAATCACCCGCCAATCGCCTGCCAAATGTATTTTTCAAAGCCCCTGCCCTTTTTTAAAACCGTTTTACTGGATAGCTCCCCAGAGCCTAGCAGAACATACATCTGGCGTGTCAGGTCAGAACAAACTGAGACATACCGAAACACTGCCACGACGGCACGCACGGCGTGCTCATAACTCCGATAATAAACGTGAGCATGGTGTCAGGGCTGGGATGTGGTCGACTCGGGTTTCTGCCTTCCCCGAAAGAGCGGTGTGTGTACTAGTTAACATATTTTAGAATGTTCTCCAAACAATGTAAGGTTAATTAATAGTGAAAAAACAATAGACCCCTGTGCTCATAGGCAATGCTTAAATGTAAATGATTCTCTCGTATTACCGCATGTAGTGATGTCATGCAAATGAAAATGTCATCGGCTTCTTATATAAGCAAGCTGATGGTATAGGATTTCAGCTTTAACATTTCACCACATATTCGATACAGATCGTACATGGGCTTGGAAAGAGGGATATAGGTGGTAACTACATTTAATAATTGGGAATAAAGGACAATCAAATAGTGATAGTTTACAGTATCAAATGGTATATTTTTGTAGTTCCCTATTTGTACACACTAAATGTTGAGTGAAATGGTTCTTTTAAACTTTTTATTTTCAGTATCAGTGGCCTATTAAATGGTATATTGAAAGATTGCATGATTACAGCTGGTGAAATTACACCCAATGGCACAGTTCTACTTCATTAGTCTATGTAATACTGCCCACTACTGGTCATAAATGTTAACACAGATGGGGGGGGGGGAGTCGTAGTCACTGCTCTGGTGAAAACCTAGAAGCATTTAAATATGTCATCCTGCAAAGCCTAGAAACGTGTACGCGTGTTATCAGAGCGTCAGACTAACCCTTCTCTTAATAAGGGCTAAAGGTAAAATCTTAACTGCCAAAAAAACGGTTTGTTTTTTCCCCCCTTAACAATGAGCTGTTAGCAACCACTCACAGAGACAACAACACTAGCACTGGCATTAAGACGCATCTACAATAGCCACAGTAGGGTCTCTGGCTTGGTTCAAAGAATGTGACTCTCTGTGCTAACTGCCAGCATGGCATGTGGAGACCATGATGGATGTGAGTGGTGGTGGGGGGGGGAAGCTGGTTTATTAAGCGGATCGTGTTTCAACCCCCTCCTCCT
>JAODTR010004862.1:0-11765 GCA_025399935.1 Amblyopsis rosae | reverse complement strand
ATGTGTGTATATATATATGTGTATATATATATATATATATATATATGTATATGTATGTATATATATATATATATGTATGTGTGTATATATATATGTGTATGTGTGTATATATATATGTGTATATATATATATGTATATATGTGTATATATATATGTATATATGTGTATATATATATGTATATGTATGTGTGTATATATATATGTATACATATGTATATATATATTACATTATGATGACGTTAGAGCAAGCAAGAACAGGAGACAGGCTGTTGACCTAATTAAATGTGCACATTCAGCCGAAGGAGTTTCTTATTTCTTGAGAACAGATTTTGTTTCTGTAACAACTGAGGCTGTTAACAGGAGGATAATGCTGTGATGCTGATGCTCGATAAAGGCCAAATATGGTGTTAGAAATATGGTTGGATATGAAGAGGTTGACAGCAGTGGCTGGCACATAATATATCAGACCACAATAATAAATAACAATAACACAACTCCAGTTGCAATAAAGGCATTTATGGAAACCTCGTTCCCCCCCCATAGGGCTATTATAAATCAGCATGGGTGAAGTCAAATGTCAAAATCACTACAGCAGCTTTAAAACTCCAGGACTAGCAATAGCTTGAAATTTTAAGTGCCATTATTTACAAAAAGCCAGTGGCCTACTTTATCAGCTGTGAACATGCATTTGCTTTGTTTTGTTGTTCCGATACGATTTGTTTTGAAATCTGTGCTGGCAAAAGAAGAAAGGCTTAAACTAAGGAAAATACAAGCATCAGCTTATTGTACAGTGAGCTAACTAATTCAACAACAAATGTTTTGTTAAATGAGAAAACCTAAAAAATGTCTCAATATGAAAGCAGCCCGGTAATTGTAGTGGCGCTGTTTGATTGACAGCTCTCTGGCTCTCCCATGGTTAGCTCATTAGAAAACGGTCCCCCCTCAGTGGCGAAGCAGTGTTAAGCGCCTCATTCATATTTAGCAGTGCTTTACAGTAGAAGCCTCGCGACAGACTCACCGCCATCAGGATCTCCTTTTCCTCCTCCTTCTCCTGCCGCGCCTCCTCTCTCAGGGCCCGGTGTTTCTCCTCCATCTCCTCCAGCGCCCTGACCTGCGCCTCCTTGAAGCAGAGGGCCTCCTCATCGTAGCGCGCCCGCAGCCTGGAGAGCTCCTTCTCGTAGCCCTGGTGTTCCTCGCGCAGAGACTGGGAGAGGAGACCGGGAGGGGGGAGGGGTGAATTACTAGGAAACAACGACAAGTTCAGTGTTTCAATCAAGCGGGAACTACCGGTGCTGAGCAATTAACAGAACGATTGTGCCAAAATGTGTAGTTCCTCGAATGGCCACTTGAGGCTTGCTCCAAAAGGGAGTCAATCCCCATAAACATGTTAAAATGTCACATTTTACAGCAAGAATAAATGTTTACAGCCCCGGTACAAAACAAATGTCTCTATATAGTATCTCCATTCATGACAGCTGAGCGATTCTGATCTCTCTCTCTAGTTTCAATTGGACAAGCAAACTCGTGTGCCTTCCTGAGCCAATCAATGAGAGAGGGAGGGATTTGTTACACAGACTGAATAGACATAGAATGTGTTCACCGTTAAATTTTCTTCGGTGTTCCAAAATGGAAATGACGACAGAGCGCGTTTTAAATAAAGCAATATAAATATACTGCAAAGTTCACATCAGTGTAATGAATAACCTCTTAGTATAGCTAAAGGGAGTCTTTTTTGAACACTCCGGTTAGGCAAAAGCTGATTACAAGCAGCGCTATTAGAATGTCAAATATCCTAAAGTCAAAAGGTTTTTGAAGGCATTTATCTTTAGTTCTGTTTATTCACTCTGGAAATCATGTGGAGTTGAAACTTAAAATATTTATCGTAACCGTTTTCAAACAATTTCTATTCAAATCATTCTATTTAGGGTTCTGTGGACGTCGGATGTTGAGTTATTTGCCGAAAATAGCAGAAGTTCCCATTCTAATCTATGGAGTTTGTACATCTAAGATTTTCTAAAGTACCTTATTTCGGTCAGAAAGGGTTGGAAAAGACATGTTTCACAATTATTAAACCAGTGCTTCCAGTATTGCCTTTACTGGAAGCACTGGTTTAGCACTGGTGACGGTACCTGCTCCATCTTGATGACCTGCTGTTTGTGCTGCTCGTCACTGGCCTGGCTCTGGTTGAGCAGGGACTCCCTCTCCTCCTCCAGCCTGCTGATCTTCTCCTTCAGCCGGCTCTGCTCCTGGTCCAGGTCTCTGATGGTGGCCTCGTGAGACATCTGCGTGGCCTGCAGGGACCCTATCTGACCTGGAGGGGGCAGTGTAATGATTAGTTATGCTATTGCGACTTGACCTTGTATTCCTGTGTTCTTACGCTGTGTTTTTTTTAATGAAATGTTATTGTGCATATTGTGCTGCGTTATGACTGTAGCGCTTTGGGTCAAGACAAGCGCATTACAAATTAAATGAATTCATATTATTATTACTATTAGCCTAATTTCAAAGAACACTGCTATTAACATGCTGTGCGTGCCAGAATAAATGCTGTACATTATATATTTCTTTATTGTATGGAAAGTGTTAAAGTACGATAGCAAGCCTCGATCCCACAAGAGCACGAGTCTGCCATATAAGCAGAGCTTCTTAAATTAGCATTTGTTCTGTACAAGGTCGAGTGACCACCCACAGGTTTTAGATTGTATCCCTATAATAACCTGAGTCATCAAACACTGTCAAATGTATGCTACGCTGTTGTTTTTTTAAAGCTTGCCAGAGTTGTTCTCTCTACCGAGGGAAATCACACTATTCATGGAGGGCACCAACAGAAACTGACTGAACAGCAGATCAGGCCAGTTTTAAATAATGATTAAGTACCCTGTTTTTCTCATAATTAATCACACATGCAGTACTGACTCCTTAGATCACAGGGGTGCTTTGCGAATAAATACAATGACTGCGTTTAGGCTTTAAACACTTATTTTACTACAATATTATCTATATCAATTTTTTCTCCACAGCTTTTTCCACAGCTGTGCCAAGCTGTGCCAAGCTGTGTAACAAAACATGTTGTTATTGTGGTAGCATGTTAGCTGCATTGAGACTCAGACCGGTGCGTGTGTGCGCAGCATTTATGTTTGAACTTTTATGCGGAGCTTGGGCTCAATCTACGCCACAAGAGCTCAGACATTTTTGGTTTTCCCCCCTTCCAATCGCTTCCAGTCAAGAATATACAGCACTGCACTGGACCGCAAACCTCTCTGATTTAGTCACTTCCTGGTATTAATTAGCACCACCACAATAGTGTCTGACCTTCTAAAGATTAAAATACACCACAGGAATCTTCAAACTTCTGCATGATTGAGATTAACTGCTCTTTATTTTTATTTTTCAGAGCCTCTGTCTGGACGCGTGTCCTCTAACTGCAGTCAGATTCGAATGTGCCTTGTCAATGACAACCAGTCACACTTTGGCATCCCAATGACTCAGCACTGAAATATTCATCTGCTTGAGGAGATAAAACAAAGTGGTGCGGATCCATGCAAACTTGTCTGCAGGCTGAGAATAGAAACCAGGAGCGAGAGCCATCTGCAAGTAATTGCAACCACCCCCCTCCCCCCCCAAACACACACACACACACACACACCCACGTTGATGCAAGAACACAAAGGCCTTCAAACAACATTACCAGAACAAAAACCCGGTTACACTGCACTAATTATTTACATGCTCTAACATCAAGTGTCAATGGAGTGTTACTCCGATAGCAGATGGCACAATACTGTGTCCAATCTAGTACCAAGTAAAATGCAAAAGTAATTAACACTTGATTTTAACAAATGTTGCAAAAGGCCTACTCTTCAGAAACTGCTATACAGGCTGAATTGGTAGACGAAGAGCTGGGATCCAAGCATTGACCAGCTTTTCAATGACTGTTATGCACTTGGAAATATATGTTCATCCCCTCTCTGAAGGGGACCATTAACTGCTGCATCTGTGATCTGTATTGGGATGCACCAGTGGTAGGATGACTGACACTAATGTGCGTGTCTTCATGATCCATGGCTGCTTTTGTTTTCTTTTGTTAACAGTCATTCATCTCCCTGCTCCGGGACTCCTGTCAGCTAGATTTCTCATCTGCCAGCATCACAGACATGTACACAATCATGCTTGTGTTTGCTCTCTTTGAGCAAGATGGATTTTCCCACGCTATATATATATGAATGAGTCAACGGTGTTGATTACGGTATCATCACGCTAACGCAAACGCTAGCGCTCCTTACTGGCTTTGTGCAGTATTTCATTAGCCTGCTGCTGAACTCGGTCCCTGCTGCCCTCCAATTCGTACTCGGTGTCTTTTAACTGCATCACCCAGATCTCTCCATCCTGGATGGCCTCTTCCAGTTGCTTATGGAGGTTCTGCACAACACACACACACACACGCACACACACACAGGTGCAAACATTAGGCAAGCAAGCGTACGCGCCCACAAGTTCTGTTCACAGGCTGTTGGTCTCTGGAACAGCCCGCCTCAGGAGCTGATGGAATCACAATCTGTGAACACTTTTAAAAGAAAGCTTAAAACACACCTTTTTAGCTTAGCAATCTCTAAATAATATTATATTGTTGTTTTGTATGTTTATTTATTATCGTTTATATCACCACTATACTGTTGTACCTTCATTGTATTTTTCATAATTGCATTGTTTTATTGCACTGTTAAGCACCTTGTATTACAAACTTGCATGAAAGGTGCTACATACAGTAAATATAGCTTGATTTGGTATGACTTGAAATATGCGAGTAAGCATGGTCCTGGAACACCACTTCCGACGTTGTGGAAGTTCAGCCTTCGTATCCTCTGATATAAGCTTAGCAAATAAGATAACCGTAAACACATAGGCTTACAGTAAGTGGCATTTTATTTATTTTTTTATTTTATTTTTTTTATTATAAGTGCTCACTTATTCATGAGCCCTGAGTTTCATGGGGTACGCTTTTATCTGTTCATTTATCTGTTATCTTTTATGCTGTGTTTGGTAAACAAAAAAAAAGCATTTTGTTGTTAGTGTATAACCTAGTAATCCTTCAAGCAGAACCTAAATCCCTTTATGTGGAATAACACAAGCCATATGTCCATCTCTTCAGAAGATTGTCTGGATTATGAGAAAAAGAAACATGGAGCTCATGTTTGGAGGGAACATAAACTGATTTAGCACATAAGATAAGATACAGTATACCAGTAATTACATAAACCAGAAAAAAAGTTCTGCAGGTTTCCACAGATGTGATAATATGGACAGCAGCACCTATCATCACGTCTAGGCAAATTCTATCACACACACATCCGAGTTTTGGGGGCATGGCCAAGTCCCCCATTTTGACGGAGGTTATTCGCCGTTTATTTATATCTTTATTTGAGACTGGAGACTCGTTAGCACTGTATTGTTTACAATACAGTGCTAGTGAGACATTTTCTATTTTCCATTGTTAGAAGTAGCTAAATATGGTTAAGTGGTGCAGTGCAGGGACTTGCAAAATACCCCATCTAATAGAAAATGAGGATGGGAGCTCACAATATTAATTTTTTTTCATTTATGAGCCACGACAAAGAGCCAGAGAGAAGAGCTCTCTGGGCAATGTCTTGTTCTAGGAAAGATCCATGGGCACATAAATCCTATAAAAATCAGTGTACTTGTGTTCTGCCCATTTCATAACAGGTAAGTTATATACAAATGTTGAAATGTTCGTTGGCTGCATACCGTATAGGCTACGGGTACAGTGATTAGTGAAACAGTCTGGAGGTTGGGCCAACAGGGAATGCAGGGCGTGGCAAGTACCTTGATTGTGCCTTCAGCATTGGTGAGAGACGTCTGGATCCTGTTGGCCTTGTCCCGGTTCTCCCGCGATTCCTCATGGGCCCGCTGCAGTTCGCTCCTCAGCTTGGCTAGGGAGCGCTGCAGAGCTGCCTCCTGCGCCTGGAACTCCTTGCGAAGCTCCACCTGCAGAGCCAAAATGGCCGCCATAGGTTTGGTTTCTCTGCCACTAACATTTAAAAATTTGATTTGATGGATAGGAACAATTATAAGAAGCCAAGTTAAACAATAGACAGTCCTGTTTTGACATGAAATATTACCCAACATGAAATTATTACAGGTAGATAAAATAAAAACAAAACAAACACTATTTATACTACTTCATTTCACTTATTTTACCTGGTTAAATAAAGGTGTATATATGTTATTTAAGAAAACGATAGTTACTGATACTGAATCAGTATCATAGCATTACTTAGCACTGATTAGCTGTCCTGGCTGCAGGTATGTATATATATATATATATATATATATATATACTTTTTAAAATTAGATGATTACTTCTAGGACTACTTTCAACATTTAAAACTGCAAAAAACAATCGTCTGTTCTCTTATTAACCTTTCATTAATGTCAATCTATAATTGAAATTAAAATCCTACTTTAATCTGCTCCCCTTAGCAACATAAACCGTCACAAAAATAGTACTTTGGATGGTATTTAAAAAATCAATAAGGTGGAAAGTAATCTAAAAGTAATGGAAAGAAATTAGATTATGTTATTACATTTAGGTAAATCAAAAACTACATTACTGATTATAATTTTAGTCTGGTAATTAGTAACTGTGACGGATTACATTTAAAAAAGTAGCCTACTTAATCCTGCCCCCACACACACACAGTTACCTCTGTGCGCTTCCAAGCCAGCAGGTTCTCAGCGGTGAGCTGGTGGGTGCGCCTCATGGCCTCCAGCTCCCTCTCGTAGTACTCCTGGGCCTTCCTCAGCTTGGCCTCGTACTCCTCCACCATCCGCACCTTGTCCTTGGTCAGCTCCTCCACACGCTCCATCAAGGACTCCACCTGGACACAGAGACAAATGTCAGAGACCTATCTATCTATCTATCTATCTATCTATCTGTCTATCTATCTATCTATCTATCTATCTATCTATCTATCTATCTATCTATCTACATGTACAGTATCTATTTATCTATCTATCTATCTATCTATCTATCTATCTATCTATCTATCTATCTACATGTACAGTATCTATTTATCTATTTATCTATCTATCTATCTATCTATCTATCTACCTACAGTATATGCTGTATGTATCTCTAATCTATCTATCAATTGTATGTCTCCCTATCAATTAAAATAAATTCATAACAAAATGAAACTATAAAAACAAAATGCCTGTCCAACAATTAGAACAGTACACAAACATCAACGTAACATAACTGTTACCTATCTATCTATCTATCTATTGCCAGATATGGCTATATATCTCTATCTGTCTATCGTTATATCTATCTATCTATCTATCCCTCTCATATATTTCCATCTCTGTTTCTCTCTCCATCTCCCCCGTCTCCATCTCTCTCTCTCTCTCTCTCTCTCTCTCTCTACTTTATATATATATATATATATATGCACCCCCTCCCTCCCCCTCCGTATCTATCCATCCCCCCCTTCCTCCTCTCTCTCTCTGTCACACCTCTTGCCGGTGGAGCTCGGCCAGCTTCTCCTGGTCCTCGCTGGAGCTGGCGCTCTGGTTCTGCTGGTCGCTGAGCAGCTCCTCCACCTCCTGCTGGTGGCTGTCCCTCAGCTCCTCCAACGCCCGCCTCTTGTCTGCCTCCAGCTGGGCCTGGGCCTGGCCGAAGGCCCGCAGCTTCTCCTCGAAGTCCCGCCGCATCTCCTCCACCTGGGCAGCCCAGAGGGGAGGGAGGCGTTGAGAGACACAAGGATGCGGTATCTAGTGGCCGGAGGATGATTTCAAAATAAAGTGCCACACACGAAGGATGAAAAGAACGTGATTTCAAAATAAAGTGCGACAGACGGAGGATAAAAAGAACAGACAATACATTTGGAGACGGAAACAAAACGAGAAGAGGGACAAACAGAGCATCACTCCAAGTCTCGAAATATCAAACATGAGCCAAAACTACTCAACGCCTAATAATAATGTTTCTTTCCGCTTTTAGCAAATACAAACTTCCCAAACAATTGGTTCATTTAGGAGACGGTTGTGACTTACAATGTGTACAATTACAAGTAGCGTTATTTTCCAGACTGTGTCACATCTTGCTGCTGACATACATTCTGAAGCGACTTACAGATGTTATTTTGTCTACTGTCAAGAGATGGCAGTGTATACACTCATGACAATTGAAAACTGAGATGCGTTCAGAATTGGCGATCATAGCGAACGTTTGCAAACATATCATTTTGCGTTTGCATTGTGTTCGCCATGAACGTTTGCGAGCAAAAGCAAACGGTTTGAGGAGGCGGTTCTTGGCGAACACACGTCGAAGCTGGACAAAGGGTGACAGTTTAAATCTAATATTTTTGTAATGTTTACAGAAATCGTTCAAGTTCAAAGCAAACCGTGTTCACCACGAATGTTCGCCACTGTTTGCCAATTCTGAACGCACCTCTGTCTAAGAAAAATAAATGCAATGCTTCTTATAGACCTACATATACATCTATTCATAACATGTAACTAATACTCTGGTGCGATATTCAGTGCGGAAAATATATTAGCGCGTTATGCTAACGCCCTAGACCACTACAATACACCGTCCCTTTCCTAGCCCAAGCTAACTGATAAGTTGTCTGGGTAATAAAGCGTGCGTATGTGTGTGTGCGTGCAAGTGCGTGCGCTTAGGGCTTCACCTCTCGGCTCATGGAGACCACTCTCTGAGTGTGCTGGGCCTCAGTGCACAACTGAGAGTCCTCCATCCGCTGCCTGTACATCTCAAACTCTGCCAGCGCCTGGAAGCACACGTCACTACGTCACAGCCTGCTCTCGTTACAGCTACATGCAGTCGGCAGCACGCGGTGTCGCACTGCATGGTGCTGCGGAGACACTTTGCTAGTTATTATTATTATTATTTTCTTTTTACCATCTTTAACAAATTTTTCTTATATTTCTGATTCCTTTAACCATTGTATTACTTATTACTTGTGTGTTGCTGTATTTGTTTATGGGAAGCACGATTGTGCATGTATTCCCTCTCTGTAAAGCACTTTGAGCTGCAATTCTGTATAAAAATAAATATTATTATTATTATTATTATTATAACCAGGTAGTCTCGCTGAGATTAATATTTTCCTTTCAGATGAGACCTGCAGCCAAGAAGCAACATAAAACAACATACAGTACATCAAGGTTTTAAACATCAAATGAAGTTATACATACAGTACATAGTACATACAATAGATAAACATACATATACTGTATAAGCCTTTGTCTTAGTTTCAATGCTATAAGGGCCTAATCTACTGCAAACTAGGGGTGTGCAAGAATAATCATAAATCTAAAAACATTTTGATAAAAGGAATAATAAAATGATTTATGTTAAGATATATAAATGTTTCTGATAAATATGTTGTTTTTTGTTTTGTGTTTCCATTAAAAACACAGAGTGAACTGTGTTAATTGTGTTTATCTGAACTACAGTTTATTGACACGCTTCTTCATTAGTTGTGTAATATTTTATTAATACTCTGTGAGGTTATTTGTATTCATGCGTAAGCACTAGCCTATTTTAAACCTGTTTTAATGCAGACTGTGTGAGAGCTGTACAGAACAGTGACCTGTCTCTTCATGTGCTCGTGGAGCTCCACGGATTCTTCCAGACTTGCCAGGCGTCTCCTCAGGTCTGCCTCGTCGGCCATCTTGCTCTTGTACTGCATGATCTTGTCTCTGGTTTCCGTTACAATGTGTTGCACCTGGGCAGCACGCACGCGCAGGCATGTCACAAGCCCCAGAGGACCTCAAGGTCACCATTTAGGTATTTTAGTAAGTAATAGCATTACAATGACAATCTTAATGACTTTTACGGTAATTGTCAGCTTACAGTATGTCTATAGAGAGCCGAAGTTCCGCCTTATGGGGCCTTAGTTTGGAAAAAAATATAAGAATACAATTATTTTTAGATCCCGTTTGAATTGTGACACGAAGTACACATATGATGTGTGTCTATATAAAATATAATTGTTCAAGTCAAGAACTATAATCTTTAGTTTTGTGTGTAACCGCTCAGTGAACTACATCTCTCGCACAACACACATCACCAAAACAACGCTCTCTTCGGCTTTAGGATTGTGGCGCCAAAACGTCATGACACGGGGTTTGTAGTCTTACTAATTACATATTTTCACAGTCTTATACTTCAACAAATGCACGACAAACTGAGACTTTCTTGACTCAAAAAATTGTCTTTTAGTCAAATATTATGAGTATACTTCGTGTCACAAAGCAAACGGGATCTAAAAAATAATTGTATTCTCGACAAGCAGAATGTTGACCACCATACATATTTATTTCGAACTTAGGTCCCATAATGCGGAAGTGACTTCAGCACTCTATATGACTTTCTGCTAATAGATGTCACACTAAAGCATAAGCATCTCAGCCAAAAACAAATGCTCCATGCACTAACATGCATGCATACACACATGCACTAACATACATGCTCTTAGCAGGCCTGGATGTGTAAACAAAGACCAAAGGAGTTCAGATTACTACACACACAGATGGACTGTGATGTCATTCTCTGCTCAGGATGCAATTACTCCACTATATATTTACATAGAAAAGTTGTTTGTTGCTATGTTGTTTAGAATATTGGCTATAGAGCACCTACACCACCACATCGAAGTTCCTAAAATGGTTCTGTTACATTATGATAGTACATTTCTGCACCGAATGCTGCAGTGAGTTGCATTGTGGGTCCATTACCTCTTCTTCATGAGCCTCCTTTAGTGCTTCAATTTCCTCCTCGTGTTCATCATTCTTGGTGTTGAGAGCATAAATCACCTGAAGAAACCGGAAGATTAAAAGGAAGAACAAAGGAAAGCTCGGTCAGTATATTTGTATGTGAATAATAAAGCTGCTTCTATAAATGGAGTTGATTGATGTGGATTAGAGCCACATTTCTTCACGCACAATTGTTATGATCATATCTGTCTCTGGTCTGAGCAGATACGGTACCAGAAGCTGTGTTCAGTTCTTCCAGCGTATCTTAAACTATACCTTAACTATAGGCTCTGTTTTCGCCAAGGTATCACCAAATAAAACCTGGATGCTAAATAATAAAATATGCTTCTCTGCCATAATAGCCAGGTTATACTACATCTGATCTGTTTTCTCATATGCACACAGACCTGATATAAGAGATGAATTCAGAGCAGGTACAGTAATCAAATCTGGAGTCAAATCTGATGAATGTCCTGCTCGTGACAAATGTCACAACAGCACCCAGCCGCCTGCAGTGTTTCCACAACGTCGACTTTCTGACTGTAAAATGAAATGACAGTTTGCGGCCCATGCTTGAAGCTCGACCAGAGAGCTTCTATCTTCCAGTGTTAAGTGAGTCAAAGGAATATTTCTTCAATTATGGATTATTATGTTAATGAGCTGCACCCATTGCTTTCATCTCGCCGCTCTAGATGCCACCCCATCACCTATTTCTTCCTCTCTTGTTTCTTTTGCAGCTGTAATACAATATATAATACTGTATAAACTATGCATAAAAAGTAAGGACATTTGAGAGCATCTGTGGGATCAGCGTGGGCGTGCTGTTTATGACCAACACCACCACGTTGGCTGACTTGTGACAAATGCTGGTTGAAGAATGGGATGCCGTCCCACAGCAGTGTGTGACCATGGTGACCAGCATGAGGAGGAGGTGCCAGGCTGTTGTGGCTGTGTGTGGTTCTTCC
>JAODTR010004861.1:2500-11765 GCA_025399935.1 Amblyopsis rosae | reverse complement strand
AGACAACACAGCCCTCAGGTTCATGGGGGCACCCAAACCTCTCCACCACGATAAGGTGATGGTTCCCGGAGAGGTCTTTTGTTGCTAATCTAAATGCTGATGGATTTTCATGTTTGATCTACTTTTATTATAGTGTTTCTCGATTGCTTAAAACACATAAACCGATACCCTTACTTTATTCCCAAAACCACACACACATTTCTGATAACCATAAACACTACTCATCTGTTTTCCAATGTTTCAATATTCAAAACTTTTTCTGCAAAACCTTTCACAAAAGTGGCCGAATTAAGTCCACGGCGAAATTAAACTGAAGCTCGTGAGGCTAGAATTAATCATCCATTGCACTATATAATCATTCAGCAAACGCATGCTGACAATATGATTGACTCAAGTTATCACAACCTAAACTTAAGAGTACACCTTTCTCCAGGTTAACACACTAAGCCTCAAAATTGGCCTGTTCACCAATCAGAATTACAGGGACAATACTGTAAATAAAGCCTAGATTCATTTGGAAAATTAGGCATACTGTGTGCATGGACTCGTCCCAGTGACTTTACTAGAGATTCATGGATATGGGGGCTAAGCCTCCAAAATGTCTATTGATCATAGGCTGTATTTTTAGAGTAATGGGAAAAATCTATTAAAATATATTTTGGTCAAGTTTGTCTTGATTTACAGTAGAAAACGATTTTCCGAGCCATCCAACACTAACAAAAATCACAAAAATGCTATATTGCTAAAGACATTAAACATGGGACAATCAGAATATAAAAGCAAGTCGTTCAAATTCAAAGGACTTTCTGTAATGGTGTCCTATCATAACAAAATTGTTTTACAAACAATTATTGTTCCCTTAATCACACTAAAACTAGCAAGGCCAACATTACAGTAAAGTGGAATTACCTAAAAATGTAAAACTTTACAATACATTTTACATTCAACTTTCGGCAAGCATTTTTGGTATACAGCAAAGCATGTTTTTATTTTGCACATGCTTGCTCTGGCATTTCTAATTATAGATATATTACTCTAAGGGGGAGGGGGGGTGTAATTCATAATGTAGGGGGGCTGAAATAGCTCTGGCAACATCCTGATTCTTCCTTACACCTTTTCTCAGTGACATTTCAAATGTTTTTTTTTTGTTTTTTTTTAACCAAAACAGCATAGTATTCCCTTACAATAACAACCAATGTATAATGTTTTACTGTACAGTATTTTATAAATTTATCTTGCCAGGAGTTACCTAAAAGTTTACCTGGATAGTCAGTCTTAACTGTTTCATGCAGGTTTTCTGCTATGGACCTATAAAAGGCAAACTATATTTCATTGAACAAGAGATTGCCAGTGGCAAAATGTTTTACATATCTAAATTTTAATCATCACATTAAGACTTTAGGAAGTCTACACCAAGTAGTAGCCTACACCTCTAGCTCCACCTACTGGCACTTACTTAACAAAATTGTGAGTTGGAATAAGCAATGTTGGAGAAAAATTGCTGATATTTGAACTACTCAAAACAATAGGTATAGGGTGCTCCCTCAGAAGCCCCGCCCCACACATTGGACACATTTGCAAGGTCCAGAAAGTGTGGTGCGATTTGCACCACTTACAGAGACAGGGCTGTGTCGAAACACACAGAACAGACAGCTAAAGTAAAACGATTTTAAGATATTTTTAATATATGAATTGTATTGCTATAAATCAGAAATATCATGTATATTTAGTCTTAATTACTGTGTGTGTGTGTAATGTAATATATATATATATATATATATATATATATAAATTCAAATTATGCATCACAAGTACAACAGTGTGTACAATATAAATATAGAAGTAGTCAACTAACAAAAACAAGTTTATGCCTAAAACAAAGTGGGTAATAGGCATGCAGGAAAACATTTATAAACACATAAAATAATATTAATGCCAGACAACATAATTCATATACACTTTCCGTTCTTATGTCTGGTGGTTATTTATCAGTACAAATCATTTAGCATTTGATGTTTTCAAAAATAAATCCATGTTCGGTTCCAATTCAATGTTTCCTTCCTTCCTTTCGAATACCTCCACGTTTCCCTTCCTTTTGGAAATCAGTGTCTGCGAGTCACATTAATGAACACCCATATACCCACAATATAAAGAGATGAACCAGCAATCAGGATGAAGTACAGGACAGCTCTGAGCCTATATAGCTTACTATATATTTACATTCAGTGGATTCTGCTTCCAGTGATAAAGTAGGACTAAATACAACAAAGACAAATCAAGAAAACATCCATATAAATATATAGTTGAGATCCAATATGCGATCATTAAGCATTGAAAGAACAGCAAAAAAAAAGCATTTATTCAGGTATGTAAATTCTAATAGCTATCGATAGCAGATTTTTGTGTATTGCCAATGCTTAGAATGACGTAAGCGTGAAGAGATGGAGGAGATACAGGGAACTTGTGTTGGCATCTCATCCCAGGAAGAGAAATGGTGATAGGCATGGTTTATATCACGTTAAGATTACATTAAGGCTGGGGTATAGGATCATTCACGCTTTGCTGGTGTACTACTGCCAATGTAGTACACCATCATTATATTTTACATAGAGGCAGCACAAAGACAGGTATCTGGCATGAACAACCTACAGGTGGACCACATAGCACGGCGGTACAGTGGTCAAAGTTTAAGCATCTTATAAAGAATGATACTAAAATATGTGTCTTTTTCCTTGTTATGCCAGGACAGGATAATAGTACTGGCGTTACAACTCACAGTTGGAAGGTTATGTGTTCAAGCACCAGTTTTGGCCTTCCTGCAAGTATCCTTGAGCAACATTTCCAACCACTATCTGCTCATTAATACTGGAACTATACACATTTTAAATCGCTTTCGATAAAAGCATTAGCTAAATTACTTAATTTTCTGACAGTCTGTACATTGTCAGTTTACAGTCCATTCATTCTGGAAAAGTAATCTTATTGTAGCCTGCTTCCTAATCTACTCCATAATGAAACGCCTCTTCAAACCACTATGGCTTGTGTTCACAAAGCTTCTTACAAGTGCTGGTAGAGAATCCATTTAAGATTTTGGGCTAGAATTACATTTATATTATGAACACCCCGGGATTAGAAACTTCTGCTTTGTTAACACAAACTCACAAGGCAAAGATAGAGTACCCCTCCACCGGCAAAATTAAGCCTAACAATTGTCAATAATCATGACTTATCAGACCGACATCTGACCATATGGGAACATGGGCTTTATTTAGGGTTGGGTATCAATTGGGTTTTTTAAGATTCCGATTCAAAATCGATACTTTTAAAACTGTCCCGGTTCCTAAACCGGTTCTTAGCCATTTGTTCATTGCTGTTCATTATTATTCTAATTATGAGTCACAGTTTTTTGTTGACTGTTCCTAAGCCGCCAGCGCAAATTCACTCATCATATTAATTTGTTGACGACCCCTTAGCTGCCAGCGCTGGCATCTCTTTACACTTTTAAACAGGATTTATTGATAACAATAAGCCAATTAACTTTGTATTTTGAGATGAATTTAGCATTCAGATGAACAATAGTTGGTCTATGCAAACAGATTTGCTCTGCGCGTTTTTATTTTAAAAGATATTGACACCCAATGTGAGAACGTCGGGTAACTTCACATCTTCCTCTGGAGTCTGGCACAAAATAGAATGGACAACCCCACAGACATGCTTCATCTGTAGATAGTTTTCCGTGACAGTTTATACGGTAGCTTCAGTCTCTAGATTAAAAGAAAATGGTACGAGTGAACAGTTCACTCGTACCTATTCATTCAGCATGTTTGCGCCGCAAAATACGTTCATTGTGAACGTCTTTTGTAGTGCAAATATCCTGGCGCACCGGCAGACATTACAGGTAAACATAAGCATATGATCGGTAACGCCGCTATAATTAGAAAGAAAGCTGACATGCCAGAGGAATTGTTGTCACAAGTCCATCTGGGGAGCCGTACATTGAAACTGTTTGTGAATGCCAGGTACTTTTAAAAAAAAAAAAAAAAATTGGCAGTTGATTGGATGAACCATCGGGTCGTTTTCACTGTCGGCACACCTAAACCACGCCCGTACACCTTTAAACATGACTTTAATTGGAAAGTTCAGTTGCTGGACACGTTCAAAATGATTCTGAGGCTTTCCAGACTGAGACTCACGCAAAATAAAATTGAAGCTATTTCGGAGCACCAAATTGAAAATATAAAAATCACCATGACCACCATACACTCAAGGGTTCCCTTTCAGTAAAGGTTCCAGTGATCCAGTCCAAGAAAATATATATCTGGTCTTATTTTTCACCACGCTGTTCTTCCTTAGTATTCAATGTGACAAAATGTATCAGATAATTATACGAAGCTAATACACACAATATTTTAGTTTTTAACCGTAAATGTATAATGTAGATTTAGTCTAAGTGACAACGAAATTTGCATTTTAATTTGGTCCGGTAGATACCGATCATATAGGAACCGGTGTCATATTGGCACCAGGTTTCGGTACCCAACCCTAGCTATATTTCGGGAGTTCAGGTGTAGCCAGCATATGGGCCAAGTCTTCCTTTTCTATGCACAGGTCATTGTTTACAGTCTAAATATGAACTTGAGAAGTGAGAATATAGTTGGAATTGAGTTTGGATAATATCCATAAACAGATATCTACATATGAATGCAGGTAGTTTTGTAATAAGATAAATCACTGTCAGACAATAGTTTTTTTTTGGCCACCTCTTTTTCTCTTCATGCATGTGGTCTGTTTACATGCATTCAACCAAAGCCTGCTCAAACACGACTGGTCAATACTACTCGGCCTACAAGCGGATTACAAATGTAAACCAGCAAGCTTTCCCTACCAAAACCTTTTGCCGCTGCCTACAGATTCTGCATTCATATCCAGAATTATTTAGGTTCAAAGAGATTAAACTATTGTAGCCCACAGATGCACCGCTAATTAACCAGCATACTCCAGTATACTGAATTCTTACTAAATGAAGTGGTCCGATGGCTGGTAAATAAAAATGAATAAGACAAACTTACCAGGTAAAGCTAAAGGAAAACAAGCATTGTTTGGCTGGTGGCTGCGTGTGATTTGTCATCCTAATTCCACCACTTAAATAAACAGGATTTCCTTAAGAAATGACTACATCTTTATCTCTGTCCATGAAAGTTACTGCCTCCGGGAGGAGTTATGCTGATTGAGTCCAGAATGGGACGGATTGCCTGGCCAAAAGGCCTGTGGAAGAGACAGCAGAAATTTTTAAAACAGATTTAAAAAGTACACTGTTCTACAGATTCCAACATCACAAAATGCCACCTTGACGTTTAAAATATGAGTCCACACAAGTAGGCATGAACATTTATACAATGCTGGTAATTCCAGAAGTCATGGGGTGTCATTTAAAAGTAAAAACAGAGAAAGCAAGAAAAACTACACAGACCAGGGGGGATTGGCAATAAAAGGAGAACCATATGATGAGTCCTTAGTGAAGAGAGCTGACTTACGTGGACAGTATTTCAGACGGTAGGTCAGTGATGTAAGCAGGGATCTTTACGCCAGTGAGAAACTGGGCCAACTCGTTGCTAAAGGTGTTGCAGTTGTTCTCAAAGACGTGAAACCTATCGCGTCTACAATAAGACGTTCAGGGCCACAGACAGTGAATGAGAGGATTAATAGAAGAAGAGAACCAAGTAATACAGACATACAATGTTAACAGAGAGGCAGGGTGGAGATGAAAAGAGTGTCAGTGCATTTGTTGCAGAAGATAACAGAGTGAGCAGTGGACTGATAAAACCAGTGCAAATAGTGGCGACACTGATAACAGCGCACTGACAGTCCTTCTCACCTGTATGTTGACTCTCCTAGTGAGGACAGGTACTCCATGAAGATGTCCTCTGTCACCTCTGTGTGGCCCAGGTCCACTGTGGTATTGGGCTGGCCCAACTGAGTCCCACCCTGGAGTGAACACAAAAAAAAACAACACACAATCTAGTCATTTCTACTCACTTCTACATTCCTCTCTCTGCAGCACAAACAAATGTTTTGCTACATCTATTCAAATGCATGTACATATTTTACTGTGATTATATTCCTACATATTTAATGTATTGGAGACAATAAGACTTATTCTTACAGGTTGGACACTAGCAATACCCTCTCCTCCATAGAAGAACTCCTCCCCATGGACCACAATTGCTGTGTGCCTACAATAAATGTATCAAGTGCGTTAAAATAAAAGTGATTTTGCCAAAGATACATTTATTTTATACAGTAGCTGCCAGCTCACCATATTCCATCAAGCTGCTTCCCTGTAGGTAGAAATAAGGATGTATTAAGTTGGAACGCACTTCACAGTGCACACGTTTAAGAATTTACGACATTGATCTCGATTGACGTTATAATTAATATCCCATCCCTGTCTTAGTCAGCGTGAGCTCTCTTTCTGGGACAAATCATTTACCCTAGGCCAACCAATGTTAGTTAGCTTGTTCGTTAGCAACTCACCCAACATGAGAGGACTCAGCTGCCTTGCCATTCCTCTGGACAAATCATAGATGTAAAGTTTCACCGGGTACGACGAGTTATTAGGATTCATGACTCACGGCCTTGTCTCAAAACGAACTGCGACAGTGTGAACTTTAAAAACCACCGAACATAAGCCAGCAAGCTAATACTAGCTAGGTGTTAATCAAATGAAAACATATATGGTCAAATTACATGCATGCATAAAATCTCCCCCGGGATAAAAGGTAAACACTCGATCAATATAAATATATTATCTTCCGTTTGTTACATAAAACTATGAATGTCTCTGCTGCTATCCGTGCTATGGTACGGTAACCGGTGGTCCTAACAGCTGATGCTGTCACTGCCTGTGCGTCAACAAAAACATGACGACGTAAAGCCAGTATACAGAAACCAATTGACGAATAAAGCAGCACATAGTATATTAGCATAATGATTACAATTAAGTGGGTGTATATAAACCCATTAAAGGAGTACGTTACGTATATAAGACAAATCAGCCAAAATCCATTAATTTAGATATTTGCATAGGCGTGTGTTTGCCTTATATTGTTATTAATATTAATATCTATTTCTTAAAATAATGTATGTGTTTGGGTGTGCGTTTGTTTGCCTGTTTGCTGGTTTGTTAGTTTTGTTTATTTATTAGTATTCCTCTCTATGTCGTAATTCTACTGTTCCACCAGGGGGCGATATGGATTTCCATGTCGGCGCTGAAACATCAAAGTATTTCACCAAAGAAGATGTCGCGCCCGCGCGCTCTCACAACCATCGAAACTGTGATCCAGATCGATCTCTACGATCGATTAATTTGCGCTTGTCTGAATCGACTCCAGGCTTGAAACAGTTCACTATAGTTCTAAGGTAACTCACTTCAAAACGTTATATATTCATATTATTACTATTTCTCACGACACATATTTACGTAATTCTATCTAGTCGCTATTTGGCAGTAGTTTGCTGTCCATGTCTAACATGCTTATCGAAGCCTTCGAAATTACCGTAGATAACTTTCGATTTTGTGCAGATACCATTGTCAGAAATACAGAAGGTGTCTTTTTTCAATCATTATCTTTAGGCTCCCTTCCGCCTGAGACAGGCACAGACATGGCAGAGTGGAACGCATACTACCATAACGATGATGAGGATGGGGAACAGGAGGAAGGAGAGGAATCTGGAGGTCAGTATGCCTGGACATAACAAACCAGTGAATCCAACACTGTTCTGACAATACTGATCAGCGCATTCCTTATTTGCTCTGTGCTTGTCTGTAATTTATCACACGTAATCATACACAATATTTGTTTGTTTAGGAGACTATAAGATCACTGGAAGAGATAGCTTAGTCTTCTTGGTTGACACCTCTAAGGAGATGTTCATCAAAGGAGAAAATGGGGAACCTTCTAACTTTGACATGACAATGCAGGTAGGTTGGTGATGTCATTTAATTTCCCATCTTCAGTGTCTGCCCCCTAACCCCTCTAACTAACAGCCTTTCCTACATGGAAACAGTTTTTATCTCTTATCAAATGGCTATGCATAGTTCATTACCTTCATAGGCAACACAGTTTGCCCTCCTGTATTAACTCAGTGGCTCTCCTGCTCCCTTTATAGTGTGTGCGCAGTGTTTACACCAGCAAGATCATTAGCAGCCACAGAGACCTGGTGGCTCTTGTGTTCTATGGTACGGTGCAGAGCAAGAACCCCAGGAACTCCTTCAAACACGTCTATGTGTACCACGACCTGGACGAGCCAGGTAAGACCCTGCAGTGTGAGCTGAGCTATACTACTCTGCTTCACTCTCACTGTTTAAATGTACCACACACAACAATATACTAGCCTTCACAATGTGTTTCAATGTGTAGGGTGGGGCTTCAGAGGGAGCATTCTATTACACTGTTGAGAGATTTCTCTAGAATGACCTTGAAGCTTAGCAGGAGACATTAGTTGTGATAGGTGAGGCTGAGGCAAGAAGTGAGTAGTACCGTACACCTCGGGTGGACAATCCTGGTCCTGGAGGGCCGGTGCCCTGCATGTTTTTGATGTCTCCCTGCTCCAACACACCTGATTCAAATGAATGGGTTCGTTAGCAGGCTTCCAATTACCCATTCATTTGAATCAGGTGTGTTGGAGCAGGGAGACTAAATATTAAGTATAAATACACAAGTGCGCAATTTGAGACAAAGCTCAGGATTGCCCACCCCTGGTATAGCTGTTCCCAACCAACTCTAATGGTGTAAATCAGGGCTGTTCAACTCCGGTCCTGGAGGGCTGCTGCCCTGCATGTTTTAGATGTCTCCCTGCTGATTCACATAAATGGGTAAGCCTGATAACAGCTATTTACAGTTATACTGTACACACTCCTGTTATAATGCCAGGTTTTTGTGATTTCAAAGAATGAGACAAAGATATCATGTCAGAACTTTTTCCACCTTAATGTGACCTATAATTTGAACAATTAAATTGAAAAACTGAAATCTTTGAGTGGGAAAATCATTCTTTTACATCACAAAAACCTGGCATTTTAAAAGGGGTGTGTAGACTTTTTTTTTAAATCCACTGGATTTGAATTAGGTGTGTTGGAGCAGGAAGACATCTAAAACATGCAGAACAGCGGTCCTCCAGGACCAGAGTTGAAAAGCCCCGGTGTAAATTAAACTTGTTGCAGGTAAACCACTTCTCCTCCATCTCCCCCATCTCATGTGCACTA